>SJYC01071453.1:0-39354 GCA_006408675.1 Madoqua kirkii
TCTTTTTGCCTTTTCATATGTTTCATGGGATTCTCAAGGCAAGAATACTGAAGTGGCTTGCCATTCCCTTCTCCAGTGGACCACATTCTGTCAGACCTCTCCACCATGACCCGTCCATCTTGGTGGCCCCACACGGCATGGCTTAGTTTCTTTGAGTTAATGGCACCCCACTACAGTACTCTTGCTTGGAAAATCCCATGGATAGAGGAGCCTGGTAGGCTGCAGTCCATGGGGTTGCTAGGAGTTGGACACAACTGAGCGATTTCACTTTCACCTTTCACATTCATGCATTGGAGAAGGAAATGGCAACCCACTCCAGTGTTCTTGCCTGGAGAATCCCAGGGACTAGAGAGTCTGGTGGGCTGCTGTCTACGGGGTCACAAAGAGTTGAACACGACTGAAGCGACTTAGCAGCAGCAGCAGTGGTCCATGTGATCAGATTGGCTAGTTTTCTGTGATTATGGTTTCAGACTCCTGCATTGCAGGAGGATTCTTTATCAACTGAGCTTTGAGGAAAGCCTGAATTTAACTATAGTAAGCTGATTAACTGGTTTGCTAGGTGGCACTAGTGGTAAAGAACCATTTGCCAATGCAGGAGATGTAAGAGACAGGATTCGATCCCTGGGTCAGGAAGATCCCCTGGAAGGGGGCATAGCAACCCACTCAAGCACTGTTGCCTGGAGAACCCCATGAACAGAGAAGCCTGGTGGGCTACGGTCCATGGGGTCACAAAGAGTCAGACATAACTGAAGCACCATGGCCTACATGCAGGCTGAATAATAGTCCTCCAAAGAGGCCCATGTCCTAATTTTACAAGCTCATGGACATAGTCTTTTACATGAGAAAAGATAACTCTGGAGATGTGATTAAGGTCTTGAGATGGGGAGATTATTCTGAATTATCCAGTGTAATCAAAAGGGATAAGAGAGACAGGAGGGTCAGAGTTAGAGAGAGAGATGCAGCTGAGGCAGAGGCTAGAGTGACGTGGGGCCACAAGCACGGGGAGCAGGTGCTTCTAGAAGCTGGAGAAGGCAAGGGAGCAGATTGTCCCCTCGTCTTCAGAAAGAGTAGAGCCCTGCTAACCTGCTTTAGACTTCTGACCTCCTGAGCTATAAGGTATATGTTTGTTGCTGTGTGGTCACTAAGTCATGCCTGACCCTTTTGAGATCCCCCTGGACTAGAGCCTGCCAGGTTCTTCTGACCACAGGATTGCCCAGGCAAGAGTACTGGAGTAGGTTGCCATTTCCTTTTCATATATATATATATATCTTAAGGAGTATTATTGAAGTATTAACATATATTTTGAGATCTGTGAAAGTGGTGGCTGTTAGAGAAATTAAGCTAACTTAATAAAATTAAGAAATTTCAAATTTTGAGCCTTTGCAAATTATCTAACCAAGATGTATCAGATCAGTTAAACCACACTAAAACTGGAATTGCAGAACTAAAGCCATAATTGATAGCAGCAAAAGGTAGATATCATATTGAAAATAAGTAAACAGAAAAAACTCAACTAGTGATACCAGGAACAAATTTAAGTACTCAAAAGAGAAGCATACTTGTGAAAATACAATAGTGTTGATCACAAAATGGAGATGGAATCTAAGAAGCTATGAGTCCTGAGGGAAGAAGACAGGACAGCTGGAACAGAAACAAAATTCAAGGACAACATTAAAGAAAATTTACTATGTTAGAAAAACTAGACTTTTTTGAGCCTTTGCAAATTATCTAACCAGATGTATCAGATCAGTTAAACCACACTAAAACTGGAATTGCAGAACTAAAGCCATAATTGATAGCAGCAAAAGGTAGATATTATATTGAAAATAAGTAAACAGAAAACACTCAACTAGTGATACCAGGAACAAATTTAAGTACTCAAAAGAGAAGCATACTTGTGAAAATACAATAGTGTTGATCACAAAATGGAGATGGAATCTAAGAAGCTATGAGTCCTGAGGGAAGAAGACAGGACAGCTGGAACAGAAACAAAATTCAAGGACAACATTAAAGAAAATTTACTATGTTAGAAAAACTAGACTATGTATATCAAATGGCTCCATACCAGTATAAGCAACCTCAGTGGGAAATTAACAGACTGGAAAGACAATTAAATTATTAAAGTAAATATCATATAAGCACAGTGGACTGTTAAGGAAACAAAAAACAATTACCTAAAAAATAACACAAACTGGCTGACAGACTTTTTTTTTCTTGTTGAAAATGCCGAATATAATAAAAAGCATCTCCTCACTTATAGGGGAAACAGACTGTGATTCATTTCTGTTGTCACTAATCAAGTTTCTTCTGGTATGGAAAAGCTTCATAGGTACAGTTTCAAATATTTTGAAAATTGATCATGTGTGAATTATGATTTTTGAAAGTAAATTCACACTTATATACTGGCCAACAGAGAAATGAATCAAAGTGAATAAATTGTGAAGAGGAATTTCATGGCTTTACAGAGCTCCATCTTCACTTTTTCAAACTGTATTCCAGTTTTAGAAATGCAAATTAGGAAATCAGTTAAAAGGATGATCTGTGTTGAGAAGTATGTCCTGCTACCAGGCAAGTATGTTTCTGCATTGCTCTTGTCAGCCTCTCCTTTCTAAGACACCTTCCTGGAACTGGGAAACGAGTTCTGTGTGTAGCTTGGTTACTTGTGTTTGATTACTCCTCAGAATAATAACTGATGGAGTTCTGTTTCAGCACTTGGTAGAGATAACACCACGATTTACATTTTTAGGGCATGATGCGAGCTATGAAGTGTCCCCTCCTCAGTACATCTGCTTCCTATGGCAAAATGATAGCCATTTCATGCCAAATGAATGATCTGCATCATCAGAACTCATATTGAATGCTCTAAGTCACTGGTTTTAGGCTGTAACAGAGCAAAGTATAATAATAATCCCAAGAGCAGCAGGCAGTATCTCTCATGAAGCCCCATTTTTTTCCTTCAGATTTTTAGTTATAAAAGGTACTGTAATCTGGTTTTATGTTTTAATATACATTTATTTATATGTACACTGACATATGGCTTCTCTGGTGGCTCAGTGGTAAAGAATCTGCCTGCTGATGCAGGAGACCCAAGTTTGTTTCCTGAGTCTGGAAGATCTGCTGGAGAAGGGAATAGCTACCCACTCCAGTATTTTTGCCCGGAGAATCCCATGGACAGAGAAGTTTGGTGGGCAATAGTCCACGAGGTCACAAAGAGTGGGACATGACTAAGTGACTAAGGTTTTCACTTTACATAGTGACTGATGGCTTCTCTTGTGGTTCGGTGGTAAAGAATCAGCCCGCCAAGGCAGGAGGCGTGGGTCCAATTTCTGGGTTGGGAATATCCCCTGGAGAAGAAAGCCCACTCCAGTGGCAACCCACTCCAGTGTTCTTGCCTGGGAAATCCCATGGACAGGAGAGCCTGGCGGGCTACAGTCCATTGGGTCTCAATAAGTCAGATATGACTTAATGACTAAACAAAAGCAACAATACTGGCATATAGAAAAAAGGCAATACAAAAGATGCATTTCCATTTTTCACTCCATTTTGTTTGTTTTTCCTTTTCTTTTCAGCTTATAAACTCACTTTCCCCCTTTCTCTCTCTACACACATCAGCCTACTCCTCCACAGGGAAGTAATGTGAATTACCTAGAAAGAATCCTCCCATATGTCTTCAGGAATGTACACTCTTATCCGTTATATATCCTATGACCCTCTGTGGGTGATACAAAAGATAAGTGTATGCAAGTTTGGAGTGTGTATGGGTGATTATTTGTTTTTTTCCAAAACGGGCTACACCCAAAGATTTTCCTATTCAGAAATTCTTCACGGAATTTCATCTAACTCACTTGATGCACCTCTAATTCTTTTTCTTTTTAGTGATTGAATCATTGTCCATGGCATGAATGTACTGAACTTATTTTTTTGTCACTATGTAGCAAATATTCACATATATAAATGTTTATATGTATTTAAATGTATATATAACCTTCCATATTTCACATACTGACTAAAACAGAAAGAGAGGGTTTCGTTCATTTCATTTCTTCATTTCTTGGGGAGACTTTTAAGGATGGGACTATTGAGTGGAAAAATATATGAACTTTAAAAATATCCTCTCAGATTGCATTTCTAAAATGCAAAAAGTCTTTGAAGCACAAATTGGAATAAAGATTGCCAGGAGAAATATCAATAACTTCAGATATGCAGATGACACCACACTTATGGCAGAAAACAAAGAAGAACTAAGGTGAAAGAGGAGAGTAAAAAACTTGGCTTGAAACTCAACCTTTAGAAAACTAAGATCATGGCATCTGGTGCCATCACTTCATGGCAAATAGATGGGGAAACAATGGAAACAGTGACAGACTTTATTTTGGGGAGCTCCAAAATCACTGCAGATGGTGACTGCAGTCAGGAAATTAAAAGACACTTGCTCCTTGGAAGAAAAGTTATGATCAACCTATACAGTATATTAAGAAGCAGAGACATTACTTTGCCAACAAAGGTCAGTCTATTCAAAGCTATGGTTTTCCCTGTAGTCACATATGAATGTGAGAGTTGGACTATAAAGAAAGCTGAGCACCGAAGAATTGATGCTTTTAAATTGTGATGTTGGAGAAGACTCTTGAGAGTCCCTTGGACTGCAAGGAGATCCAACCAGTCTATCCTAAAGGAAATCAGTTCTAAATATTCATTGGAAGGACTGATGCTCAACCTGAAAGTCCAATATTTGGTCACCTGATGCAAAGAACTGACTCATTTGAAAAGACCCTGATGCTGGGAAAGATGGAGGGAAGGAGGAGAAGGGGATGACAGAGGTTGAGATGGTTGGATGTCATCACCAATTAGACGGACATGAGTCTGAGTAAATTCCAGGAGTTGGTGATGGACAGGGAAGCCTGGCGTGCTGCAGTCCATGGGGTCACAAAGAGTCAGACATGACTGAGTGACTAAACTGAACTGAACTGAACTGAACTGATAAGGTTGCTTCCCTAAAGTTCAAAAAGTCTTCACATTTTTACAAATGGTGTATGAATGTACCCTTTCCATGTATTCTTGTCTTAAATGAGTAATGTAGCATTAAAACAGTACCAGTTTGATGAATTAAAGTGATACTTTGCTATTTTGTTATTTTCATTTTCCTGCTGCTTAGTGATCTGACCATCTTTTTCTTTGGGGGCCACCTAGATCGGCTCTGCCTTCTTCTCACAGCTTCTGCCCATTTTCTGTTGGACTGTCTCCATCTTGACAGTTTGCAAATGTTTTTGGTGTGTATTCCTATTAACCCTTTTTCTCTATTACTTTTGTAATTAAAAGAAGCTTTGTTTTAGAAAAAGAGACAGAAGATAAAAGGATCTGAATTTCATTCAAAGATGAAAATGCTTAAAACATTCTCTCTTGGAAAGATTTGCATTTTAATTGGTATCAAGCCTGAAAAAAAATGAAGATCCTAGAGATACTTCTGATTGTCAAGCAAAGGGTATAAATCAAACCTCTTTGATGGCTTGATTCGCATTTCTCCCACCGACATTTAGTCTGTACACACTATAGTATCTGGATACTCGATCATGCTGAAAAGCCGAGTATGTGTTGTGTTCAGACTTACAGTGGAAAAAGGGTCGGGGCACAATGGCAGGGGAAGCAGTTTTTAGAGACTTAAACTTTGGGTCTTAGGTGACTGTAATGAACCATTTGTTTTGCTTTGCTTTGCTCTTATTTTTTATTGTGGTAAACTACATATAACATGAACTCTTCAGCACAGAGCTCAGCTCTGTGGTGTGATGCACATTCATACTGTTGTGCCCTCATCACCGTCATGTATCAGAACTTTTTCATCTTCCCAAGCTGAAACTCTGTATCCATTAAACACCAGCTCCCCCTCCCTCCTCTCTCCGCCCCTGCAACAATCATTCTGCTGTCTGTTTCTTTAAGTTTGACTACTCTAAGAATGTAATATAAATGGGATCATATGGTATTTGTTTTCTGTGACTGGCATATTTCACTTAGAATAATGTCCTCAAAGTTCATTCATGCTGTAGCATATGTTAGAAATTCCCTCCTTTTTAAATTCTGGAATACACACACACACACACACACCACATCCTATTCATCCTTTCCTGCATGCATTTATGGACACATACTGCTTTTACATTTTAGCTATTTTGAATAATGCTGCCACGAACACAGGCATACAGTTATCTTTCTAATATTGTTTTCAATTTTCTTGATACCATTCCTAGAAGTGGAATTGCTGGATCATGTGATAATTCTGTTTTTGATATTTTTGAGAAACCACCATACTGTTTCCCATAGTAGCTACCCCATTTTACATTCTTACCAGCAGTGCAAAAGAGTCCTAATTTCTCCACATCCTTGTCAATGCTTGTAATTTTTTAAAAGTATATATTAGCTATCTTAATGGTTGTGAGTTAGTACCACTATTGTAGGTTTGATTTTATTTCCCTGATGATTCAAGATGTTGAGTATCTTTGCATGCGCTTGTGGGCCGTTTGTATCTCTTCTTTGGAAGGACCTTTTGTTTTGAGACTGCCACAGGCTTGATTTCATAAAGGGAGCTGATATGCAGACCTCCTGGGCACATAGAAAAAAAATTCTTCGGTATTTCCAGAGCACCTACAGAGACTGGAAGTAGAAGGCTGACGTTTCCTTCACAATTTAGAGGCAAGAGAGGCAGAAGGACATAGTGCAGCGCCCTCTCACCCTCCCATCCATCAGATAAAAAAGACAAAGACAGCAACGGTGGTGCCTGAGCAAACACTCTTAGCCTCTGTATCTTGCGGCCATAGATTCCCAATGTGGGTACCAGTACGGGCTCCACTACTTACTACTTGTATAAACGTGGACCCTTAGATACGCTACTTACCTTATAGGATGAACCCTGACTTGTTTCTGTGTCAAATTAGGAAAGCATCTCCAGAAGCTGTTCGGGCATTGGTGGATCAAGAGTTGAATGTGCATGTAGTTGCTTTGAAATTGATTTAAAACACTCTAGAAATGGGACTGCTTTGACTACTTTTCAGAGAAAGGCTAGTCTCATTCTGTGAGCTGTAAGCCCCGAAGAGTCATCGTTAAATATCTCCTTAGAGTGAGAATAAGATGGCAATCTGAGTTTGGTTCTTTATAAATGTTTATTGTTAAAGCCTCCTCTTCAGTAAGGATACCAGAGGGGAGAGACTCCACCACGGTAGGACGTCCCACTCAATGGTGTGATTCGTAATAGAAGGTTCTGGGCAATGGAATCTGCTTCCTCCTTCCCCCATTCAAAATTTCAAAAAGCATAGATGAGCTACTGGCTGGTGAATGCTTGCCTACATGGATGAAGATGGGCTGTTTATAGCTGAGAATTGAGGTCCCGGGGCGTGGACCGGCAGGCTGAGCCCACGCCAGCCCTGCTAAAGAGTGCCCACGTTGTTCTCTTTACCTCCTCCTCATGGAAACCAGGTGCTTTGCAAATCCAAAACATTATTTCTGCCATTTACATCATGTTTTTTTAAAGTTTGGAAAATATAAGTAGAAATAAAATCTGTCGGTAGGCAAAATGTGTTATGAATCACAGCATCTCTCTGAAAGAATTTGAGCCAAGAGGATATTTTGATTCGAACAAGTCATATAATTCAGGCCAAAATGGCTTCAGATTTGAACTTCCCCAAAATAGTGATGGTTTGCCACGTCACTCAGCTGACATAGATAGGGTGATCCCCACTTCTAGGATGAAATGAAACTTCTAGGAAAATTCAAAATTGGCTAGTACCTTTTTATCTCTGGAGGGTATGGGAGGAAGAGAGACAAACTAGGGAGCAATACTACATTGTAATCTGTTAGGCATCAAAGAAACCTTTCTCTTGGTTTTATAAATCCAGCTGCATAAACTGCACTAGACTCGAGCCTACACACATACACACACACACACACATAAACACATAGGCACAAAGAATAGAACTAGGGACCACTTTAACAGCAAAGTGGCTATAAATCAGTGTGTTGGAATTTCATCAATATGACATCATTCCCAATGTGACATTGGAAAGCCCACCCTCCATTTCCTCTCCTTCTATCCCTCACACTCGCCCCCTTTCCTCTTAAAGAGATGATGAACCTGCCCGTGCAGCACAGAAGGATAATAAAAACCTGTATCCCTTAAGCTGAATTCAGCCCATTGAACTGCACAAACAGCAATAACCAAAACAAAGCTAGCAGGAAACGTTTGCACACAGCATCTGTTATGATCACATAACCACGAGACAGCTGTTTAATCCCAACTGTTAACATAAGATCATTTGTGTGTTTGAAGAGCAATCCCATTTGGATTTCCCCCTTTATTTATTTATTTTCTAGCTTTTCCAAGAGAGAGGCTTTCTCAGCTGTAGGATGCAATTTGTGTTTCTGTCTTTTTCCACTTTCACCCTCAGCTTCTGAAGGAGAGGGGTGTTGTGGTTTTCCTAACTCTGAATACTCAGAAGGGAGAGGGGATGGCTGTGTGGTCTCCTCACCGAGCAGGGCATGGCCCTTTCGCAGCCTGTGGGACCTGCTTTTTGCTCTCCAGAACATTTATAAACCATTCTGGTCAGATTATGGGAAAAGGCCCTCACATGAAACGAGTCTGGTGGTCTCAGCCAAATTCTGGTGAGACTGGAGTTTTCTCAGCACCACCCAGGATTGGAACCAATTCCTGTGAAGCTCAGTTCCAAAACCCAATCATTAGGCTCACAGCTACTTTGAAAGGGTCAAGGAAGGATGTCAGCAGTTTGGGTGGCCTGTCTGAGTGCCCACTTTGGAACAGTGAGCAGGACACCTACAAGCCTTCTGATGGTGAGCTTTAGAGTCATACTTTTTTCTGTTTTTTCCATTTACATCATATGTCACTGCCTGCAGACTCCCTAAATGCTCAGCAGAGAATATGCACGCTTCACTGTTGAATTGCAGCCAGCATATCACAGAAGAAGTTGATGCCAGTGGCAAGCAGGCCAGAGCTGATCATGTGGGCTTGGGTGAGGAGAGCTGGCCATACAAATGTGGACAAGCATTGACCTTGAAAACTGCCTGAAATTAGCATTACATGAATCTTTCCTCACCTCTTGCTTTAAATATTTAATTCCAGCAAACCCTCCATGTTGATCCCAACATGGTGATAATATTTGTGATATTAAGTTTATCTTTCTGGGAAAATAGAAAGTCTATGGTTTCTAATATATGTCTTAAACCTAATTCTTGGGACAAGTTCATTTCTAGGTCATATAAACCTGGGGAATGGAAGGGATTTTTACTCCACTCTCACTGTTTTCTTTTTTTAATTTATTCCTGATGTTTAATTTCAGTATTTTTTCGAATTATTGACAAATAAAAGTCATATATACTTAACGTATTCCACTACATAGCTGATATATGTTTCCATTGTGATCATGCTAATTAAATTAATTAAGTTTTAAAGACTTTTTTATGTGGACCATTTTTAAAATCTTTATTGAATTTGTTATAATATTTCTTCTGTTTTATGTTTTGGTGTTTTGACCCCCCAAGGCATATGGGATCTTAATTCCCTGACCAGGGATCAAACCCATACCCTTTGCGTTGGAAGTTGAAGTGCTAACCACTGGGCTGCCAGGGAAGTCCCAATTAACATTTCTGACTTTAACTTTTGAAAAATGTAAGTTGTTTAAGAGGAATTTACATGTCTTTGAAATGAAAAATATCACAAGAACAATTTTTGAATGACCACTGAATTTCTCCTGATGAAAGCGGCCTTGTGGCTTCACATTCTCACAACTATTGCTTTATTCCCTCTCTCTGACCCTTCAAAGAATAGGTATTGAGCTCCTACAGAGGTCAGTTTTCTGTGATTTAGTAGGACAAACAAAAATAGTCAGTGATGGAAGCAGTCAAAAAAAAGAGTAACTATCAATGTTGGAAAAAATTAAACATGTAGGTCAGTCTAGGAGGTGATTTATTACCATACTTAGATAAAATGCATTTAACTTCAGCTTGACATTCTTTATCACACACACAAAAGTTTGAGTCCAGCTGCAGGGGGTGGGGGAGTAACTGTGATCTCTATAGATTTTGAACATTCATCTTAAAGGTCCACTTCCCCTCCATGGGACAAAATTGCCAACATCGTTAATGGGAGAAAATCCTTTATCGACTGATTCATTTCCATGTTTTGTTTCTGCAGCGAGACGGGATATCCTGTAAGGTGGTGAAAAGGGAGGGAAAATTAGTACTATCCGTTTTTGATTTGCCATTATTATTATTTCTGCTCTCAAGATGGTATTTTATTTATCTACTGGTTTTCATATACAATGAAAAATTTTCACCAACAAGTATTTTTGGTGATGTTTTTCTCCTCTCCCTTCCCAGTTTACCTCGGTTAAAAATTACTCTTGGCAGGATTTGGAAGGGAGTTTACTTTTGTCACATAAAGAAGTCATTATCATTTAATATTTGCTTATTTTATTAAAACTAATGGAATAGTTATTAAGTACCCTCATTTACTGAATAAAAGCCCTGGTTGATTTTATTTGTTTTGCCTAAGTATGGGAAATGCTTTTGATCGATTTTAGAAGAAGAACTACCAGAATGAAGAGAGACATTCCACTGCCTAAGCAAGCACACACAAGTTGCAAGTATCTTTCAGATGCTCATTAGTCAGCTAAAACCAGGAAATAAATATCCTACTGTTTTGTGATCACTTCCAGTTACTGCTGTCACAGGAAACATAAACGAGAGGGAGATGATCTGAGAAAAACTGGGTCCCACTTGGACCCCGACCAATTCACATACCACACACACCTCACCAGGACATTCATTCCTGGTGAAAAGAACCAGATGAGTCTGCTGCTACCCTAGAAATATTTGAAACTGGCCACATTTATTTCTGAAACTTCAAACACTCAAAGTTTTAGAAAAGTTTTTTTTTTTTTCTGGATTATTAAGCTTTGTTGCATTTTTGTCAAGTTCAGAATGCTGCATTTCAAAGCAGTGTGTATCTCTAGAACAAAGCTTGAAGATTTTCCCATTGAATAGACTTTTCTTCCCTGGTGGCTCAGACGGTAAAGGATCTGACTGCAGTGCAGGAGACCTGGGGTTCAGTCTCTGGGTTGGGAAGATCCCCTTGAGAAAGGAATGGCAACCCACTCCAGTCTTCTTACCTGGAGAATTCCATGCACATAGGAGCCTGGTGGGCTACAGTCCATGGGGTCAAAAAGAGTCAGACAAGACTGAGCGACAAACACTTTCACTAGTAAAATTAATAAAATGTTTCTCTGAATTTTGAATATACTTTAGTGTTCTATGAAGTATAGGACAGATCGTGGCAAGCAACTGTTCATAAGATCATGATTTTACAAATAAGCACCTTTGAAATGAGGACAGGAAGGCAGTGTATTGCTTGACATAGAGGGTGGAAAACAGAAATAAACCAGTTCTAAATTATCCAGAGATTTCATTTTGCAAGATGGATCCTTCTTATGTTATATCTTCTTCATTTTTGCAGAATGTGACTCCTGAAGTGGTAGTCTTTTCTCAAGATGCTCATCTTGAATATAAGAAACAAATAAATCAAAAAATGGGTAAACAGACTATGGAGGTGAAATGTTAAGAATGTGGGCAGTATGTGAGTAGAAAGTTGTCCTCCGGAGTCCAGCACGTCATTTCCTGCAGCTTTTGTCTCCACCTCACCTTCCTCTTGTACATCCATCCCCCTGTTTTTCCATGGCCCATGTCCTGTGGCCTGTAGGGCTGTTTCATGCTGACTTCCAGCTTTGCTTTTTCTAATCTACATTTCCCTTCAAGATTAGACCAGAGGTCAAAGAGAATTTCTGCTTACCCACTATCTCCTCCTCTGATTATTTTATATTTCATCAATCTCCCTTGTCATTCTTAATAATGAGTTCTAGCTTAGAATGTGTTTGATATCACTTAATGTAAGACACTGGGGAAAAATGAGAAGGACCCTAAAATTTACCTGCCACACATCCTTTGGAAAGTGTGTACCTCAGCTAAGTCGTGAGAGGAAAAATGTTCGCATTTTCTTCTAAATTGCTGGGCTTTAGCCACTCTTTACTCCCTCTTCAAATCACCTCCTATGTCCCTCCCAACAATCTGCACATACGGTGGAGGAAATGGAAACTCTGTCCAAGACAGTCACTCCCATTGTCCTTGTAAATCTGATGGGACATAACTCAGCACAACACAAACCGTAGATTACCATTTACTTGTTAGAAATATTCCACGGAACATTTTACACTTTAAAATATGTGCTTTCAATTTGTTAACTAGCTTGTTTGCCTCTGTTCGGTTTTCTTTAAAAAGATTAATTTATAGAATTGATTGGTAATTTGGACATTGATAACTGAAAGATTCTTTTGACAAATGAGTCAAAAAATGTTTTATATAAAAGAGGATTTTCACTGAGCAGAAAATATTTTTAGACAAACAGTCCAATTAAGCATTTTATACAATCAGAGAAGAAAACTATGCCAGCCAGTTCTGGGTACTTCATTCCCTCAAACAACTGAAGGGGTAAATTGAGGCAATTATCCCAAACACCTTTTCTTAAATTATAGGGACTGTCTAGGTAAGCAGGTTCTGGGCCTAAATTTTTGCAATAATTATCTTAATTTGCACTTTGTTTTGCATGTGAAGACACTGCCTAAGCATCAGGGTCACTTATAATTTTGTTTTTGAACTCTGTAACTAAACACATTTGAAAACAGTAATTGGTCCAAAAAGGTATTTTAATACCACTGCTAACTTTATTTTTTTTTTTAACCTTACATTCTTGAACATGCATTCCATTTATAATTTAAAACAAATGAGCATTTCAAAAATTATATTAAAATAAAATACCTTGAATGAATTTGCAGAGTTTCTCAATGTGTGGTCTCGGAGGAGACTGTGGCAGCCATCTTTGGAAAATACAACCTGTCACAGAGCCTTCTGGTTATATGTGGTCCCTAACCACTTCCTCTCTTTAAAAACCACATGCTGGATATTAGGAACCTTTTCTAGTTCAATGCATTCAATGATTTCATTCAAACATGTAGTGCTGGTTTCTCTGAAGCGGATGTTCCCTTAAGGTGAGCTCTTGTCCCTAGTCTGCCCCATGAAATTTGTCCTCTCCACCTCTGAGGCCACCCTAGGTCTCTTTCCTTTGTTCTGCCTCACATCTCTTTAATGACACAGGAAAATAAAAGCAAGAAGAGCAGATGCTTCAAACCATTGTTATGTAGACAGGTCTTCAACACCATCTAGCTCTGGGCAAGGCATTATCTTACAGTCCAAAGTTATGACTCTCATTTTGCCAATGAGCAAAACTAAGGCTTGAACAAGGTATTTGATGCCCAAGGTCACATAGCCCAAGGTCACGAAGCCAAGAAATGCAGATATGACATTTGAGTGTAGGTGTGCCTGACTCTCAGACCTTCCCATTTCCTGTTCTAAAATCACCAGTGCCACTGGAATTTCAATCAGAAAGATTCCTCTCGGACCTAAACTTTTCTGCAGTCCCTCAAACCTGTAAGACTGAAGTCCAACAGATTCTATCTGGTATTTATTATCTAAACACAAACAACAAAACTTGGACATAGGGCCAGGCCAGAAAAAATATAATCATTTCAAAAATTATTTTCTGCTAGAGCTCACTTTGAGGTAGACTCGTTAGGATTTGTTGTTAAGGGAAGGGAAGGGAAACTTAGTTATGGGACTGCTTTCTGGTCAGATAATTTACATATCCTCTTTCATGTACTTCTCACACCAGACCTCAGAGGCCAGTTCCTGCTTCAAAGATAAGGATCAGATAGGTTAGGTAACTTATTCCAGGTCATATGCTAAGAAGCTACAGGCTGAATTCCAGCCCAAGTCCTCTGACACCACAACCCAGGCCTTCACTGTCTTCAGCAGAGTTTTCTTATTTAGCGCCATTGTTATTTGGGGAAGGATAATTCTTCATGGAATGGGGATGGGGATGAGGGCTATTTGCACTCTAGAATATTTGACAGCTTCCCCAACCCCTGCCCACCAGATGCCATCAGCACCTTTCTACCAAATTATGACAACTAAAAATAACTAAAACTGTCTCTAGACCCTGCCAGATATCCCTTGGGAGTTATCCACCCCTAGTTGAGCTGCAAAAGACACACTCTTTTAATATTTATGTACATCCAAATTGATCCATGAAGAGAAAAATAGTTAAGTGGGTTGGTCTTTGAAACAGATTATACTTCAGGGTGATTTTTTGTTATTATTGTTCTTAGAGTGAGTTATAGATTCTGAACGATAAAATCCTGAATTTTAAGAGGACCCAACTATCATCTCTGTTAAGAATTACACCAGCATATGTATCTCTTAAAGTGAGGGAGAAAACGTGCAGCTGGAAGACTTCTGATTAGTTAGGTTTTGTCAGAGTGAACTTTGGGAGTTGGTGATGGACAGAGAGGCCTGGCGTGCTGCGATTCATGGGGTCGCAAAGAGTCGGACACAACTGAACGACTAAACTGAACTGAACTGATCTGAGAGGAGTTCATAAAAATTTAGACTTTTTTTCCTGGTTATTTATCTAACCACAATCAGGGAGGGAATTTTCATATTTGCCCAACTGGATTTAAAACACTGAATAAAGTCAATCTATGGAAAGATTTTGAAATCTGTTTCTTACTTTGGGGTTGAGAAGTGAACCACACTCAGTGTGGTTGCGCACTAATTTGGAAAGGCCACCACATCTGAGCCTAGAAAAATATCACCATTTTTCAGGCCAAGGAGATAACCAATATTCTAGAAGGCTTGGATTTTGCAATACGGTAAGTGGCTGCTTCCTACTACAAATGAGATGGATCTTTCCAAAGAGAGAGAAATGATGACCCATAGCTGAGATGAAAGAAAATAGAAGGAAATAAAGCATGGGCTTCAGAACTTTGCACAAGGGTATCTGTCCACCCCACATGACATTTAATTGCCAGATAGGTACCTACTCCCTCCTCTGCCCACCCAAGTCAACCAGAACAGCTGCCTTTATCTTGGCATAAATTTTGCAGCGCCTGCTCCGCCCGTGTGGTCTCTAAGCATCTCCTATCTCTAAGTAACTGGACATGTCCACATCAGGCAGGGCTGTGACAATAAAGAGCATTCAAGCTTCCCCCTGTGACCTGATCTCATCAACACTCTGACACTGGAAAGACGCCATAAATGCTGTTCACTCATTTTGTAGCGTGGAATAAAAGGTCTTTACAGGAAGTTATTATCAACAGTCTGGAAAGAAAGGGGTCAGAGCTTTGCTTCCTCCTTCAGCCGTGGGAATCACCCCAGCCTGGCGGGGACAGGTGAAGGGACTTTGCAAGGGGGAAGCCCCACCCAGTCTGAGGGAGGTCCCTGGAGTGCACCCATTACATGACCAAGATGTCTTCATCATCATCAAGCCAAAAAACCCAAGTAAAGGACAGAACAGAGCAGAAAATGTTCGTGTGCAGAGAAATGTCACAATGCCCTTCAAACCCAGAACTGAACATTTTCAAAACCCCTCCCCTGGAAGGTAGACTGCTTCCCCTTCCTCTGAAACTGCCTAGCCTTGTCTGCCCCCCACCACCGGCACCAATGAGTTTCTTATTCTGGAAACTTGCTTGCTGAAGAAAAGTTAACTTGGCACTCCTCTTAAGTATTGACTATCTGTCTTGAGGGTGAGGGCTGTAAATTCTCTCTCCTAAGATCCAAGTCGATTTGTTATCAAATCAGGCATTGAGAAGCTGATTCATTGCTATTCAGCGCTATGCTGATTTATATGCAGAATGTAAAACAGATGCCTTATGTGATACATATTTATGGTGAGTGCTGTTCTAGGAAGATTTATTACGGATTCCTTTGTCGGGGTTTGCATGAGCAGAGCCATGATGACTTGTATTTCCTCTCAGCTGCCAATGCCAAACTCATTAAAAAGAGGTGTGACTATTAATATACATTGTAATACTGACAGGCTCTAATTTATAACACCCTAGCTGGTTGGAGTATTCTCCTGACTTGAGAGGTGGTTTCTGCATTTCCTTCTCTGGAGCTAAATGGTACAAATAGAGATGTATATTCTCCCTTGGTTTCTCTCTCTCTCTCTCTGCCTCTCTCATACCTCTTTGTCTTTTCTAGGCATCTAAGTCAAGTCCAACGTGCTGAAAAAAGGCCAAATTCTATGCAATCATTTTTGTTTTCCAGGTCAAAAGCACCAAGGGTTTATAGCAGTGCAGAGCTGCACTTTCATGCCCTGTAAACACATGTTGTTCTCCGCTCTGGCACAACTGTCTCTCTCGGCTGAATTAGCAAGGAAGAAGTTTGGAGCAGGTCACACATCATGCATCCTTGGCAGTGGCTGTGTCTGACATGAGGCTCTGGAGTTGAAGAACATATGTTGCCCGGTGCCAAGGAATCAGAAATCCACTGCCCAAAGTGCAGCCCCAGGACAGGCATGTGAAGGATAACACGACGCTGCAGCAGCTGGGGGCACTTAGGCAGGTGAAGGGTGGAGGGAAATGCAGAAGAGCTGGCACGAGAGCCCAGGTCTGATGAGAAACGCTGTACCTGGGCTCAGATGGTCTTCGAATAATGACGTAGGACAGTGCCTGGGAAGGTAGTTTTTCTGCATCCTAAATCTGAGATGAACTAGTTACTAGAGAGAGAAAACAGTTGTCTATAGCAAGAGATTTTATCTGAGTGTCAGTAGCCCCTGAAAAGCACCTTAGAAAGATGACATGGAGAGTCACCGTACATAAATGTGTTTTCAATGATTCCATAAAGAATGTTTTAGCTCAAACCGATTTCTGTTGACTCTTAAAAAGATAGACCAACAGAAATAAGATAAGTGTGCCGCCATCTTTCCTTGTCTGTAAGATGGGCTAGGAAGATGGTGAGGCAAGTGAAGTACCAAAAACTTCATGATCAAGATAAATAGTATTGGGATGCAATGTACAACAAATCAAAATTAATGCAAAAATCCATAATGAACAAAACATCAAAATTTAAAGTAAATATTAGATCGTTATTACTGACTTTTCCTTTTGCTCCAGGCTCCCATGTGGTTGGTGCAAATTACAGCTACTCATCTAGTCTTTATTTAAAATTGATAGACCTCACTGCTGCTACTGCTGCTGCTAAGTCACTTCAGTCGTGTCCAACTCTGTGTGACCCCATAGACAGCAGCCCACCAGCCTCCCCGTCCCTGGGATTCTCCAGGCAAGAACACTGGGGTGGGTTGCCATTTCCTTCTCCAATGCATGAAAGTGAAAAGTGAAAGGGAAGTCGCTCAGCCATGTCCAACTCTTTGTGACCCCATGGACCGCAGCCTACCAGGCTCCTCTGTCCATGGGATTTTCCAGGCAAGAGTACTGGAGTGGGGTGCCATCGCCTTCTCTTACCTCCCCCTAACCCCAGTCAAGGTGGAGAAAACATTCTCTTTAAGCTTTTTTATGGCCTGAGCTCTGTATCTTCCATGAAGCAGGAGACCATTCAATAATGGATGAGGATGACTGTGGTGGTGATGTTTTGAAAACCAATGAATGACTTCAAAACAAGGCCACTCTTTACATCTTTTAAAATCAATATAGACCTAGATATTATCTCACTAAGTGAAGTAAACCAAAGACAAATGTCATATGATATAACTTACATGTGGAATCTAAAAAAAAAGTGATACAAATGAATCTATTTACAATGCAGAAATGGACCCACTGACAAAGAAAAATTGTTACCAAAGTGGAAAGGAGTCTTTGATAAATTAGGAGTTTGGGTTTAACATATACACAAAACAATGAGGACCTAAGCACAAGGAACTATACGCAGCATTTTCTAATGACCTATAAAGGAAGAGAATCTGAAGAAGAATATATGAATCACTGTGTTGTACACCTGAAACTGAGGCAACATTGTAAATCCACTACACTTCAATTAAAAAAATCAATATAGCCAAGTGTCACCCACGCATTTCTAAATGGCAGTTGATTTTATTCAGTAACAAATTAATGCGAGTTCAAAAGGATTCTGATCTCTTTAGGTCCAAATCATTTGTTTAGGGAACTCCTGTGCCCCACCTCCCGCCCAGCAATCTCTCCATCCCATCTGTGTGTTTAACCATACACTCCTAGAAAGAACCCCTGGGGAAATCATTGAGACAGGTTGAATACCTGAAGAGGATGTACATATATAATCTGTATGTAAGTAATCGACATTAAGAAAACAAGTCATCAAAGTCCCATGAGTTCCAAGAACTGCCACATCAGTGACATCAGAAGAGCAGAGACACCTTGGACTGCTTTAGAGATGAAATTCTGGGATAAGGAGAAAGAAAGGCTGCAATCCTAGCACATCACAAAATGTTCTAGGCTTCTTATGTATTTGGAGAAGGAAATGGCAACCCACTCCAGTAGTCTTGCTTGGAGAATCCCATGGACAAAGGAGCCTGGCAGGCTACAGTCCATGGGGTTGCAAAGAGTTCGACACGACTGAGCGATTAACACACACACACACACACACACACACACACACACACACACACACAAATTGGCATCTAAGATCTCCTAGTATGGATAATTTTTGCCTGTGTGAACAGGGCTGAAATTTGCTTTCTCTAATTAAACTCCCATGAGACTCAAGTTGTTTTGGAGTTGGTCTTACTCAGAGAAAGCTCCTCCTTCTCCTCCTCTTCCTCCTCCCCTTCTAGTTTGTCGAGAGCTTCCCAGAACCCTGCTCCAAATCTCAGAAATGTCAGCAGCCTGTTTCAAACCACGTGGAGGGGGTAGGGAGCCAGACAGCAATGAGTAGTGATGAGAAGTGAGGGCTTCTCTGGCCCCTTGTGGATCACGTGGGTCCCCAGAGCTCTTTTTAAAGAAAGGAATTAAATTGACATGGTTATGACCCCGTTGACGTGCTTTGCAATAAGAAAAGCCATGGAGTATATTAATATTTGTTTTGGACTATTCCTTTTTAAAGAAAGTGTTGGCCTATCACAGTGAAACAAATGAAACAATAACCAGTCTGCTCCTTCAGAAATACTGGTGATTGTTGACGCCGCTGTAGACCTAGCATTATTTCCTGAAAAAAAATCTTGACTTCATGCATTTGAACTGCAGCCCATACACCTTCACAAACCAGGCACTGAACCCATAGAGGCAGTCAGAGAAGAGAGGGGTGACCAAGGGTGACCCAGAGACACAGCCTGGTAGCAGAACAACTCCGGAAAAACGTGTAGCTGTGACTAGAAATCAAATATGGGTGAGGAGAAAACCTCTCTCTTTGTCCGAAGGACTGATCACATGTTGACAGCTGGAATTTACATGGCTCCTTATTCAATAAACTAGCGCCTTCTCTGCATTCCAACATCGGCAGCACAATAGTGGCACGGACGCGAGCTGACACATACACATGGTCCAGCTGCCCTGTCCACTCTCCGGGGACCCCTCCTCCTCCTCTGTATCTCCATCTCCCTCCAACAGGGGCTTTCACTACTGCAAGACCTAAACATACGTGCTCACTGGATGTTGCTCCATTCTGAGGGCTTGATTTCACGTGCTTGCATATGTGCCACCTGCATGCAGAATATGAACCCTCCACAAAAGATTAAAAAAATCAATACATAAAGAAAACAAAGCCAGGACAGGATAAAAACCCAAACAAATCCCTTCTACTTTGTTGTCAGCTCCAAAAGAACCGAGCACGATCCACATTTCCCATGTTAAAAATCGTGTTGACATCACAACATCCACTTTTTATGTTGGGGATACATGCCTTACTTTATGAACTGGAACCCTAAGGAAATGTGACCTGGGAAGCAACCAGCGCTGTAATTAGTGAGAACTGCTTTAGTTACCTTTTGTTCAAAAATAGTCATCTGAGAAGTAAGGTAAACTTCCACAACATCTGACGATAGGGAATGCTTTCTCTTCCTCCAGTTATTTTGAGGATAACATACACTTCTTGGCTAAAAGCTTCCATTGAGAGGTTGCAGAATTTTTCCAGGAGGGATCTGGTAGTGGGAACGATGACAGTTTATAGTGGCAGTGTATACAGCAAAATGCATGAGAGGTATATGAAACGATCCTCTGGCTTGCAGAACAGTCCATTCAGTATAGTTGTCCTGTGAAAATATACATTTTACTGATTATGAGGAAACTCATCAGTACTTTCCACCCTACAGAATGTTCTTTAAAATATGGGAAACAGTGGAGCGAGAAGGCTTTATTGTATTATGAAGTAGTCATTAAACTTTAATCTCTACCGCTAGGGGGCAGAATGAAGTTCTTTTCTAAAGGGACGGCTAGGCAATCAACCATCACATCATTGTAACATTGAAGGCACTTCAAAAAGACTCAGATGTTTAACTATTGTGCTAGTGATCATACATTCATATTGGGCTGCGGGCCAAAAGAGAGAAGAAAAAAAGAAAGCCAGAGATTTGCAGCTGAAAAGCTATAAAGTGGTGAATTTTACCTTAGAGCAAAAACGTCTTCAGTGACAAATTTCAAAGGCCATATGTATGCGATTTTCATGAAAAGCAGACGACCTAAATTTCTTTGTTTAACTGGAAGCGCTCTTCCTCTCAGAACAAGCAGGTTCTTTTCTGCAGTTTCCCTTGTTTATTGTGCTGTTACAAATTTCACTTTCCTTTCTAGTGCTACAATCAGGATTCTAGAAATGCTGTTTAGTGCCAACGGGTGTTTCATTAACACTGCCACCTCCAGCATCTTCAAGGTATCACCTCAGGCACAACATTACTGATGGAGAACGTTTAGTCTTCTGATAAAATGGGGTGGTTTTTTTTTTTTTCCCTTTTAAATGAAACCCTCCAACCCAACCTTTATTCATGGTAAAAGCTCTGTGTTCCCATTAGACTTTGCCAATACAGGACATTATGATTCCCCTCCCTCCTACCCATGTGGTTTAAATACTGAAAGTGATGAATCATTCGGATCATGAACATTGTTACTCATGAAAACAGAACTTCAATACCTAGGACCTGTTCAGCGCATTTGCTTCTCAGGCCCGAGAGCCAGATATTTGGAAGACACTCTGGCATATTACACACCAAAACACAACCCATGGCAGGCTTTCTAAGTTAACCAACTCAAAGGATAGATTTGGGGTGGTGGACGAGGTCCACCCATCAGCTAGACATTCAGAGTCTGCAGATTCCAACACCTTTTGTTTCCCCCCAAAAAAATGCTGATGTAGTTTGATTCCCATTTTCACTAAATTGTGGTCCCAGGAAAGCTGGCAAAGTCCCAAGTGAAGTGTTGGTTTTGGCATTTCCCCTGCCCCCACCTTCTTTCCAAAGCACAAGACAGTTTTGTAAATAGAGATAGTGCAGTGCCGAAAAGAATCACATCTTTCCTTTTACATCAGGAGTGTTACTTGATACGTATCAATATTTCCTGTCAGCTCCAACAAAGCAAAATCTTGGGCCTTCTGGTCTCCTTAGATGGCTAAATATCGTTTGCTTAAGTCAGCGTGTTCCAAACCTTTTATGTCGCCTGACAGTTGATTGGGAGAAGGCCCACTAACTTTCTTAAAGTGTGCAGTCATCCGTTTGGCGGCGGCTCAGGGGGTTCCACATGAAATCCTCTTTAGATAAATTCATACTTGCCCAGGGTGATTAGCCTTACAGCTTGGCTGGCTCACTCATCTTTAGAAGCAGAACATCTATGATCAGTGTGGGGTCGGAGTTGTCTTCCACACCTTAAATGCCTCTCTTGCAGTCCCCACAGCTGGTGAAGGAAGATGCAACCATAAAAAAGAGAAAGAAAAAAGAAACAAACTTTTTTTTCCCTTTCCTAAAGTGACAGCCTGAAGTTGACAACCTAATCCTTCAGGCTTGTCTTACTTACTGAAAGGCTCAAGTAATGTCAAAGGAACCATCTGATAACAGTCTTCATGCCAAACCTAACAGCTTTATTGAAACAAGAAACTTTCACATTAAATTTCCATGTGTTTTCTCTCCACACTCCTTAACTTCACTGCCCACCCTCCCTGTGTATGTTTTCCTTCTTTTCTTTTTCCTCCAAAGATAAGGCCTCTCTGCTTCAAAAACCAGGGAGAAATTGTTACAGAGGGCCAGCTGGGATGTAGTCAAATTAGTGGATTATTATTACCTTGGGGACGTTCGAAATCAGGTTTGTTATTGGCAGTTCCTGTTTCTGTAAGAGTTGTTAAGAGCTAAAATTTAAAGGGTGTTGGTCAATCAACAGAATGTTATTTTCTTAAGTGGGGAACTGCTATTTGTCATTTTTACTTTGCTGCTGCTGGACGACCTGCACCAGGTTTACCTCTAATTCTAAACTCCCACTTCATTAGAAATAAAGCTAGTCTTCACAGAAACATAAAGGACACTTTTCTTCAAATCAAGACTTGTGAGGTAAAAGAGCAGGTGGGTGGGTTAGGAGTCTTAGTCTAACCAAGACATCTTTTAGAAAATGGTATCGGATTGTTAAGCAGACTTGAAAATATGATAAATACAGACATTGTCATATAAATAAGAGCAGCTTATTCTTTGTGTATTCTTTGGACGTTATGAGAGAATGTTTTCAGTAAAATACATATCCTTCTGTGCTTACACTTTGTGACATTCTTGCTGGGACAGTTTTACATTTTGAAGCTAAGGAATTCGTTGAAGAATTTTAAAGTCCGTGATTTTTGTTTTTGTTTTCCTTTCAGTTGAGGATGGTCTTACTTCTCCATGTTCTGAAACCATTTTAAACAAAAACAAAAAACAGACAACCTTGCAGGAAACTCAGAGTAAATAAATAGTCTTTGTTTGTTAAGTAAAATTGTTCCTTAAGTCACTTTTCCAAGAGAATTACAGTACATTTCAATATTGAATAGTAGGTGTTTGTCTACCCATCTGAATGATGTTTAGGAAAAAAAAAACAGATTCTTGAAAATTAGCCTATTGTATAATATATGTGTTTGATTGGAACAGCAAAGTGTCTTAGTTAAAAATATATATATATTTTTAAAAGATCTCACCGTTTCCTCCAAATACTTTCTAATTTGTGTTTATCCTTGAATCTGTGTTATTAGTCAGGTGACTAGACTAATTAAGGACAGACAGGAATACAGATTTCCAGCTAAAGTAATGCTTATCAAAGGGTTAACCAGCAGGTAATCTGAATTACAAATATGTAAGCCAAAAATAGCATTTTTCATAAGATCTTTCAGTCTTTCCACGACTACTTTTGAAAACTACATTCACAAGTTACATCACATCTTTAATAAACTCTGCACTGTGAGCTGCAGAACCTTCCCAGATATTCTGCCGACTCTGTTATATTTTCCACACTTCTATATTTAAAATAAATTCCCTGCCCACCCACCCCTCATTGAATTCAGGGAAATACAAACAGCTCATAAGCTTTGCACTGAAATGAGTTTGTTTTGTTTTCATGCCTAGTATTGCTTTTGAAATTGTTCAGCAGTAAAGAAAAGAATGCTGGTATTAGCTACAAACATACTGTCTTTCTATTTATTGTAGGTTTTATCTTATCCCAAATCAAGACATGATATATTTATTTATAATGAGTTTTATAATGAGTTTATTCATATATGATATGTGAAATATATGTATCAAACAAAGCCATAATGAGTTGTTTTGTTTTCATGCCTAGTATTGCTTTTGAAATTGTTCAGCAGTAAAGAAAAGAATGCTGGTATTAGCTACAAACATACTGTCTTTCTATTTATTGTAGGTTTTATCTTATCCCAAATCAAGACATGATATATTTATTTATAATGAGTTTTATAATGAGTTTATTCATATATGATATGTGAAATATATGTATCAAACAAAGCCATTATAAAAAGGAACTCAAAGTATACAGGAAACTATAAATTCTGACTTTGGTGTTTTGCTGTGTCCATTTTGCAGATGGGGAGACTGAGAGAGGATCTTGGCCAGAAGATTACACACTATATACATTAATAAAATCAGCTAGAAGATTGAGAGCTTCTACCATTAGGAAACATACACAAATTCCATCATGCCCTGAAAAACCCATCCAAGCTGTTTTTGTCAAAAGTGTGCCTGGGAGGTAGGGGCTGGAAAAGATAAATGCAGACTGAATCTGGGGGACATCTCTTTCTGAAGAGGAGGAAAAAAAGTTGTTGTGCACAGGAATGTTCCTTTTTAAAAAGAAACCCCTTCGGAGGCACAGAACTTGCCTGCCCGCTCTGAAGAAACAAGGTGGATTATTTCAGCTCTCTGGGGCTTGGAACGTGTGTGTGCAAGAGCACCCTGATAGCTGCAATAATAAACATGTCCAGCTGCAAGAGCTCTGCCTAACAAGCCTGGACAACACAGTCTGAATTCCTTTCCTTTGACCATCTTAGATGTCCCCTTTGAGAGGGGAGTCAGGGAGCCAGCCCTGGAAGGGTCCTCCCAGACCCCCGCAGCCCCGCGCCTCCCCAGAAACACGCGCCCTCCCCCAGCCCGCCTCTCCACTTTTGTTTTATTTACGAATATGTTGCCAGAATTCCAATGAGTTATCTATTCTGTGGCCCCGTCAATTTTCCCACCGAGGCCTTGTCGCCGGCTGACTCAGGGTCCAGTCGCAACAGTGAGAAGAAAAGACCAGAGCAAAAGAATTCTTTTCAACTTTTTTTTTTTTTTTAGGTTTCCCTCATTTCTCTCTCTGCCTGCCCCCAGCCTCCTCGCGCTCCTTTACCCCTTTCTGTTACAAGATCGCTCAAATTGAAGCCCGGGAGGATCCTATAGGGAATGCATAGGATCCCTGGGAGAAAAAAGCCCCAACAAGCTATACACCAGATGTATAATGTTATATGGTCAAACTGGCAAACACAAAAGCTGAAAAACAAAAGGCGTGAATTAGGGAGAGGCATTCAAAGGCGTGTTTTCAAAACAGCCCGGCCAAAAGCCTGGATTCCCCTCCTGAGACTAAATGCTTGAAAGAAAAGGTGCTAAAGAAAGAAAGGAAAAGAAAAAAAAAAAGCCCATTTTTTCTAATTAGCTGAGGCCTAACAGGCACTGAATTTCGCAACTAGTTTTCATCGAGGGGGTTGTGGCTGGTGAAACTGAAAAAATATGCTTTTGAAACCTGTGATGGAGGCTTTCCGTGGACCAAAGCTAGATGCAATCTTCGGGCTTTTTTATTTTTTTTTTTCTCCTCCATCCCTGGAGTCTTGGGTCCTGCCTTGCTTTCTTGGTCCATCCCGTTTTCAGACCCTTCCCTCTAAAGTACAAATATTATTTAGGTTTAAAAAGGGAGCTGGGTGGAAAGCTACAATGTGCCCCCGCCCCCTCCTTTCTGTCTCATAGGCAGGGGGGTTTCCAGGCCAGCAGCAGCCCTCTGAGTTGCTATGAATCTCATTCCAAACCACCGCTAGTAGCCAAGGGGGAAAGGTGTCCATGCAGACTGAGGGTGTGTGTGTGTGTGTTTTCCGTAAATGCTGGGATTAAGATGAAAAACTCTCCACCACTGTGAATTTAGACATTTAGAGGACGATTTCTAGCTGTGAGTTGTTTTTTTTTTTTTTTTCCAGTGCAACGAGGTAGCGTTCAAGATAGCAAGGTGGATTGCCCAGCCTTGCAAAAGGACACAGGCAGACAATTTGAATTTTTAAAACCTTCTGACTGAAAGGGGACACAACGGTTCACGGCCAGAGACTGATCCGTCTTCGGCTGCCTGACAAATTATGAACTTGCATTCTTCAATGTCATTTCTAATAAGAAAACAAAACAGAACTCGTGGGCGAGAGTCGGTGGGTAGCCCGAGTTTTGCAGGGAGGCAACTTTAATTGCCACACTGTCTGGCTTGGATGCCTGTGGTCGTGCATGGTGTGTTTTAATAACAAACGCTTGTTCTAATGAATTAGCCTTATTAGGGGCTCCTCATATTCTTTCATAAAGAGCAGAGCTATTCTGAACTTCTGAATGCAACAGTCTCTTGATATTCTCACACCGAAGGCTCTATGTGGGATTGCATTTCCACTCTTGTATATTCATAAGGCTCATATACGTATATATGTATTTTTCATGGCAGAAGAGTGAGCAGCATAAAGTTAAGAAAAGTATTGGGCTTGCAGGTATGGGCCATCC
Source organism: Madoqua kirkii (assembly GCA_006408675.1). Lineage (NCBI taxonomy): Eukaryota > Metazoa > Chordata > Mammalia > Artiodactyla > Bovidae > Madoqua > Madoqua kirkii. The sequence continues at coordinate 26,090 of SJYC01071453.1, forward strand.
ATCCAGGACCATCAAAAATGCTTGCAAAATTACTATGCTGAAAATGCATTTGCATTTCCAGCTGAACAATCCTGATTTTAGTCACCTCCTGCATAGTTTTTGGATACACTTGTGGCATTGGATAAAACAGATTCATTAGCTTTGATTAACCTCCTTTAACTAGAGTTAAAAACCTGCTGTAGGCAGCTCAGCTACCAATGCAGCTTTAAGATACTTTATCATGTTTAAGACCCAATTACTGTTGCACTGAATAAGAATAAAACATCACAATAAAATGTGGAACAAACAGCCATTCTAACATGCACAGCAAATAATCATTAATTTATAACAGCAACCTTCCCATTTCTATGGTTCTTCTGATGGCTGCACTTAATTCAGATGGAATACTCTGGAATCTGATGCTGGGAGAAGAAACTAGTTCCCCTTTCTCATTGATGCTGCCTTTTTTTTTTCTTCCTGTCTTACAGCTTGAATTTGGATCTCAGAAGGCCCTTTTAAAGAGTAGAGAATATGAATAAAATAGAAAACGTGGAGCTAAAGTTAAAATGGATTCTGTAGAACTAAGTCTGTGTAAGAGGAGAGAGGATTGAAGTGTATGGGACTCTAGAATTTTACAATTTGTCAATAATTGGAAACTTAAATATTAAATGTTAGGAATTTTAAATATGAAACACAGGCGGGTAAAATCAGCATTGAGCTCGTTAAAAGAGTTACTTCTACAGAATCTGTAAACTTTTTAAGAGCAACAGCAAGATCCATGTGCTGTAGGGAGAAGCAGAGCTAGGGAAGAACTCCAGCACGCCGTGGGTTAATTTTGGACAGGATTTGACTGAACCAGGAATAATGAACAGTGAGATACTGCAGCTTTCAGGCAAAACAGAGTAACAACAATTAAAAAAGAGAGCGAGGGAATAAAGGGGGAAACAATCTCCAGTCAGTTAACTAACAAGAGCAGTCCAGTGTTGGAAACAGATAAAACAGGGGCCACCCGAACGCTGCTGTTACCGCTGCTTGCTTTATGCCTAGATGGGGAAAGCCTGCAACATTTGTGAGCCAACTGTCTGTGGATTTCTTCTCATCTGCTTTAAAATATTTGGTTTTGCCGTATTTCCATAATAACCACAACCACACTCTCCCCTCCTAAAAGCCCCCACAACAACAGATGTGTGTTCTAAGAGGAAATGGAGACACTGATATAATCAGACACTAGTTAGCATGCTTTCATACTAAATTCTCCAGCAAATTCCCAACAACAAAAAACTCTCCACCACTGATGGAATTAATCTAAGATCCTTGATTATTTGAAGTTCTAGAAGTTTGCATTTTGCATTTTGTTTGTGAATGTATAGGGCTTTATTTATCAAACTGCCGCGTAATTTTCCCTTCAGTTTGAGGCTGTGATTGTGAAACAAATAAATTGAAACCTACCAGTCTGTTCTCTCCAAATTTAGTTCCATTATCACTTTAAGAATGCACACTACTTAATGATACAAAAGGGGTGTACTTAGCTGTTTATTTAGTTGCTACCTCAGCAATATGTTGGTTCTTTTATTGTTGTGTGTGTGTGTGCGCCTGTGAATTATATGGCAGCAATATATCTCCAAGTATTTAAGATTTTGTATTTTAAAGTGAGAAAATAAGAATGAGGTTTTGCAGAGACTTCAATAAAAATAAGACATTTTAGATAAGGGCACACTTGAAAATAAATTGAGATGGGATAGTATGGTTTTGGAAATAACATATTTTATCAGTATTATATCTCTTGTATGGGCTTCCTTAATGGTTCAAATAGTAAAGAATCTTCTTGCAATGTGGGAGACCTGGGTTTGATCCATGGGTTGGGAGGATCCCCTGGAGAAGGGAATGACTACCTATTCCAGTACTCTCACCTGGAGAATTCCATGGACAGAAGAGCCTGGTGGGCTATAGTCCACGGGGTGGCAAAGAGTCAGACACAACTGAGTATGTCCTTCCCAAGGACACAACTGAGTGACTAAACACACACACACACACACACACCTCTGTTATAGCTATGTCTTTCTGGTATGTATCAATATGCACTTAAAGTGTCCCACATAATATCAGATTCTCTGAAACATAAAAGAACAAGAAATGCATTTGACTGCTTTCAGCAGTAAATATTTTGGTCACAGTGCTGTAGCCTCTCTTTGACTTGAATAGTTTAGTCAGTCTCCTTTCTCTGAACATACTCTTAGAATATGTCCACTTCACTAAACTGTAGTTGGGAGAAGAAAGAAGAGTTGAGTTAAAAAAAAATTACTCATGGTGAGGGTCTCCTTGGTTTCCTGCCTCTATATCTTTCTAACCTTAGAAGCTGGAACCACTTAAACTCAACCTACAGGTCTAGGCTTGAGATGACTCTGGAAATTATCCCGTTACCCTGGGCTGGGGGAATTCAGGGAGCCATAGACAAGAAGTTCATCAGCCAACATGCGGTCCCCTTGGCTGCCGGACAAAATCTATTCCCCATTTCTAGAGGCCAGACTCCAGGCCTCTTGCACAGGACAAGCCCTGAGCTGTCAGTCTCTTTGGTGTACTTCCTCCTGCCTAGGAGTCCAATTTCAACTCACTGCCTTTCTCACTACATGGTACGCCCACTTATGGGCCATAGAATAATTTCTCCTGGAGTCTGGCAGGTTTTTTCATAACTCTTGTGCTCCAGAATAGGGCTCCCATTGGCTTTGCTGTGCTTCCCAGATGCTGTTTGCTCTCAGTGTTAGACATTTCTCTACACCCAACGCTAGACATTCATGAAGCCCTACTGTGCCTTCCTGCTTTGATAGGCTCCAGTCAACTACTCTTGGGCCTTTCTAGAGGTCTAAACTTTTCAGAGATGCGTTTCTTCCCAGATCAGCATCGGGTACTCTGTCAGAACCCCAGGTTCTGGCCAATTCTGCTTTGACTGGTGTCTCTCCCAACTTTTGAAACTGGGGAGAGGTTAGAGTTCCTAGCACAGAACATAAAGAAAGTGAAAAGACAGCAACAGGAATCTTCCCAAGTCGTCATTACATGGCCCCCTTGTCCTAATTACCTTCAAATATCTGAATATCTCCTAGATTTTTGATCCCTTTGTAACTGTCCAGTATCCACTCTCAACACTAGTCATTTTGTCCACCAACACTACTGAAATTTTGTGTCCAGTATTTCAATATAACCTAAATCCAGCAGAAAATGTTTACAACCTGCGGATTCAAAGAAGGAACATCAATGCGGTTTATGCAACATCAGTAGCCATCTGTAGCCATCAGTGAGAAAGGACGGCAGGCTGGTTAATTTCCAAAGGAGACAGTCACTTAAGTCTGGGGACTGAGCGCTACCAGGATAGGGGAGAAGACCATCTTTGTATAATCAAAAAAATAAAACTCAACAGCATGTGCCTATGAAACAGACCATACTGGCTTTTTAAACCACTATCTCCTTGTTCTTAATGTGAAACAGACCACGAATCTTCGGAAGCAGGTGCTGACTTTATAAGGCCCAACAAGATGGTGTGTTCCTACCTGCTAGAATAATTCCCTCCTAATGATTGCCATTTGATACATCCTCCTGGATGATTGTCAGTTGAGTAAGAATGGGAAGGGTGATTTGAATAGAATAGCATCTCCTTGCAAATTTTTCTCTTAGGTTCTTAAGTCAATGGTTCTCAAGTCTGATTACAATTAAAATCACTTGGGAAACTTTAAAACAAAAAAAAAAAATCCATAGTTGTCCAAGTTCCACTCACTGAAAGAGTGGTTGGGTTCTATCAGTGTAGGCTTGGGCATGGACATTTGATTTAAAGAAGCTCAGGACTTCTTCATATTTCTCCAAGATTGAGAGCAGTACTTTACATCTTCGGATGGCTGTATTTGAGTACAACTTTTGCTCTGCGGAACAATGTAAAACCCAAAAGGATTGTCCAGTTTCATTACCACCTGAACTCAATTTTCCATGCTTCAGAGATCAGTGCCTTCCTCTCCAGGCAGCTGACAGGAGACATCATAGTCTTACCAACCTACACACCCTTCTCTGAGGACCTACCCTGTATAAGTAAGACACAAGTTGCCTGCGATGCAGGACACCTAGGTTCAATACCTGCATCAGGAAGATCCCCCGGAGAAGGGAATGGCAACCCTCTCCAGTCATCTTACCTGGAGAATCCCATGGACAGAGGAGCCTGGTGGGCTATATCGTTCATGGGATTGCAAAGCGTCGGACATGACTGAGCAGCTAGCAGCACAACACAAAGGACTTTCTTGGCCTTTAAAGCAAAGGACCCTGTTCTTAAATACCCACTGACCCTTGCTTAACCACCTCTGTGGCGTATCCAGTCCTGGATCAGCAGAACCTGATTTGTTTATGAAGCTCAGCAACTCACCCTGCCCCTCTCCTGTCACTGCACTGCCTTCTATTCCTGGAGAAGCTGCAGAAATATTCGGCTGTTAATTCTGACAGTGATTGGGCCCAGAGTCAGAGTTTAGGCAAAGTTTTCAGTTCACTTCAAGCTTTAGAAACTGCTTCTTCTGCCAGAATCCTCATTTTTCTTTCTCAATTACAACATCCCCTTGCAGGGGTATGGCTTTTTCTTCTGCTCTGCTACCAGATTCAGCCCCAGTCTTTACTCACAGGACTTGATAAGCCAGAAAGCCGAAAAAAAAAAAAAAAAGGGAAGAAGAAGAAGTCTTATTATTCATTAGTAAGCCCTAGATAGGAAAATGAAATCCCCCAAGAATAAACAAAATTTTCACTAATTAGCTCTTTACTGCCCCCTCTCCCCAAGTCATGTCCTAACAGGAAGGGCAGGCAGCCCGCTGCTGCCAGCTCACTGAGTCTTCTGATCTATAAGAACCGGAGATTTCTTATAAATTCCTGGGCTCTGACAATATCTAATAGTGACATGGAAACTTGCAGTTTAGATAACACTTTTGCATGCATTATCTCATTTATTCTTCACAGGAAAGTGGCTGACTCACATATATAAAAATAAAAAGAGGGCACAACACTTAACACTTACATAGCATTGTTGAGAGAATGAAATAAGGTGACAGTCAGGTACCACATAGATATTCTGTAGATATATTTTTCCTCCCTCCCCAGGATGTGTCCGTTGCTTATACAATGCTAACATGCACAAGGTGGTTACCATATTATTTTTTCCCTCTCTTTTGGCATAGATATTGTACAAAGTAGGAAGATGGGCTGACGCGACAATCACGATCTCTCCTAGCTCTTTGCTAAGATTCTTTATCAATTACCTAAGCATATGTTAGGATGTTTCTAAATTATTTTTTTTTCTGGAAAAGTGCATATTTTTAACTATATCACTGATCCAAAAAAACGAACCTAAAAATGTAATTTGATGTTAGACTTCAGTACGAGCTTGTGTTCAAAGATTCTTACCTTTTGTTTCAAGTTTTCAAATAAGTTTCTTGAGCTGGTACACAATCATGGCTCTGTTTCTGGATGTAAAGAGGGTGACTTTAAGGTAATGTGTGTTAGTTGCTCAGTCGTGTCCTATTTTTTTCAACCCCTGGAATATTGCTTGCCAGGCTTCTCCAGGCAAAAATACTGGAGTGGATAGCCATTCCCTTCTCCAGGGGATCTTCCCAACCCAGGAATCACACCCAGGTTTTCTGTACTGCAGGTGGATTCTTTACTGTGTTAGCTACCAGGAAATCTACCTTTAAGGTAACCTGTGACCTATTACTATTTTTTTTCCGGAAGGTGTTATGAGATTACATGGCTTCATTAAGGTTTCTATAATTTCTTAGGCTTGATGGCTCTTTAACAAAGATGAAGAAGAGAGCTTCAGATTGGTCAACCAAAATTATGAAAATCATAACTGCTTCTGATGTGTGGAAATCCATTCACAATGACTACCTGAAATTCCAATATGAAAGAAGGGGGTCAGCAATTCATTGTATCACCCAGGGGTCATATCAGAGACAGGTCCATCTTCACTCCTGAAAGCTTAAAGTACCAGACTCTTTACTAACTGTAGGCAATTAATAACATCAGTGTAAGCCATTCACTTATTTATTCAATAAATATGAAGGCTGCAACCTTTTTGAGCCCCAAGTTCTGTGCACTGTGGGCTCAGCAGGGAACAAACCATGAGTTTCCATGAATTTCCAAATTGAACCATCAGGTGTCCCTATTTTAAGACCTGGGGCTGGTCAAATTTTCCAAGAACTTATGTAGTTGAGAAAAATGATTCATGATTTTCTGATAATATCTAAACTCATGGTGCTGATATGTCTCAAACAAATGACAGTAAAAATGAATCAAATGAAAACTTTGTACCTTGAAAATTCCATTGCCATTACTGATGGTCATCGCTGGAATCTGCATATGAAGACAGTTGTCTACAGATCCCTGAGGCAGAACCAACATATGCACATGATGGAGAAAAGTCATGAAGATTCTGCTTGATTTCCTTTGGTGCTTATGGTGAAGCATCAAGGTTATAAAAGCTTCAGATGATTTCCCCTCTTTTATTTCATCCCCTAATGTTTTTGTGAAACGACCTTAAACCTTTGACTTGCCTTAACATAAGGAGACTTCTGGTTTTATTTTTGCTTATTCTTTTAAAATAAGTCTAGCTTTGATCCAGTCAATAAAAGTCAGCTACAGAGCAGATAAAAATAAGTGTCTGAAGGTATGGAATGTTTCTCAGACTCTGGAAGTGACTTGAATACATTCAAGAAGGCAATGTACTCTTTCTTGTCCTGATATAAACCAACAAATAAACAATTTGAAAAGCCCATTTCTACAGACATGAGACATCTGGATACTCTAAAAAGGAAGCCACATTCTTGGCAGCATGTTCAAACTTGGGATCCAACTCTTCTGAAGTTCACACATCACCATTGTGACAAAATGCTCTCCCATCATGATGTGTCTCCATAATGTCATGTCAACATTGTCCGTTCTGCAGAACATCTCGTTTAAAAGCTGACAACCGAAGGGGAAATGTAGTTTTATCCCATAAGGCCCCAGAATTTGATCCTATTTGTTCATTATGCACAGAAGGTACTCTATGTCATATGCAGTTCATGATGAGAATGCTTGAAAAGGTCATTGGCTTAGTTCAAATAAACAAAACACATTCTCTATAACTTTCTGGCATGCTAGTCAGAGATTTAGAGCAGTGAGAACACTGTTGAGTGTAATGAAAAAATCAGAAGGCCAGTTTGGTTTCGTTTAGGGTAAGACTATTTTTAGTATCCTGAAAAATTTCTGGAAAGAAGGGAGTGATGTGTAAAATAAAATAAATAAAAATTGGCCATGATGTCCAGTTTTCAAATAGGCATTGATTAATTATTTTAAGTGAGAGTCACCTTTAAGTCAGTTGTATCCTTTTCATGTCTAATTGGTAGAAACCATTGTCAACCTGAGAACTTGGCGCTGCTCTTCTTAATGCAAAGCTTTCCATCACTTCAGACTTAATGGTAGCAGAAGAGAAGAGGTTTTCCATACTTTAGAGAAATTTCCCAGTGTCTCATGCTGAGAGAAGGAAACTAGTTATAATAATATATAAGAAGATTTCTTATTTTAAAAACTCCTAAAATATGTATTTAAGACATTTGTATTTTACATTTTTGAAAGACCTACTATATGCTCAGGTCTTTATATATATTTTTAATTTAGTCATCCCAATGATTCTACATCTATGCCAAATATAGTATAAAGCACTGTATTTATGAGAAAAGCTGAGTGCAAGAATTACATAAGTTCTCCAAAGTCAGAATTAAGCCCCAGAACAGCTTTCCCCCCCTAAAAAAGCTCAGTTTTTCAACTACCCATAATGCCTTTTAATAAGGAATTGAAAGCAAGTGTGTCCCAAGATGCCCCAGAAGAATTTCATGTCTTGTAACTGACAGGCAACTGAATGGTGACATTAAATTATTTTTCAAATATGGCTTCACAGTGCTGAGTTCATGGACTCTGAAAAGAAATCAGGTGTGTAAGGAAATACTGGGCATGTTTGCAGTGTGCTTTAGCTAAAGAGCACCTTGAAAAAACTGACAGTCTTTCAAGGCCAACTGCTAGATTTATGGGGGAATGCTTACCTAACGAACTTGTGAAAGTTCCCTAAAGATATTATAGCATGCTTGGCCAGGAAACACACAGCATTCTGTACCCCATCAAAGAAAAGAATTTGATAAGACTTCGTATCAAACTGTCCTGTCTTCTGTGAGAAGTCAGGCTGTGGTGAGCCTTGGAGACCATAGCAGGACTCAGAAGGAGCCACCATGAGCTGTCTCCTCCAGGGTGGAAGAATCTTCCAGCAGGGCAGAAAGGGACTGCTTTCCAAAGCTCTCCTGTATACATTCAAGGACTTGGGGAACAAAAATGCCAAAATGAAGAGTTCAAGGATAAGAAGAACACCCAGAAGTGACATTAGAAGTTCAGACCTCTCTGAATTCATGATTTTGTCTGTTGTTGCAAATGGTGTCATGGGTGTGAGTTGAAGCACAGCTTCCTGTGGGGGTGCACCAAGCCCCCTCAAATGACTAGGAGCATATAATGGAAACGGAGAATGAGAAAAAAAAAAACAGAAAACCTCTCCAGAATTCTACTGATTACAGACTAGACAAAACATAGAGTGAAATGTTAACTTAGATGTTTACAAAGAGTAAGTGGTTCTTTCCTAACCTATCAGTTCAGTTCAGTCGCTTAGTCGGGTCCGACTCCTCAAAACCCCATGGACTGCAGCACACCAGGCCTTCATGTCCATCACCAACTCCTGGAGCTTGCTCAGACTCATGTCCATCGAGTCAGTGATACCATCCAACTGTCTCATCCTCTGTCATCCCCTTTTCCTCCTGCCTTCAATCCTTCCCAGCATCAGAGTCTTTTCAAATGAGGCAGTTCTTTGCATCAGGTGGCCAAAGTATTGGAGTTTCAGCTTCAGCATCAGTCCTTCCAATGAACATTCAGGACTGATTTCCTTTAAGATTGACTGGTTTGATCTTTTTGCAGTCCAAGGGACTCTTAAGTGACATATGGAATAAAAATAATTTAAATGCAAATAGTGAATGTTGATCTCCATTGTATTAATTGGCCTTAACCAAAGATTTCACCCATATTATATGTTGGCAAAAAAACAAACAAAACACCAACAATGAGGATTTTATAAAAGAAAGAAACTAGAAACACACACATATGAACGCACACACCCATCTCAAGTACGATAATAATAAAAGTTTGGGATAATGTAATTATACTTTATAAAGACTGTTAATGCAATAAGCTTACTAGGGCTTCCCTTGTGGCTCAACAGGTAAAGAGTCCACCTGCAATGTGGGAGACCTGAGTTTGATCCCTGGGTTGGGAAGATGGAGAAGGGAAAGGCTAGCCACTCCAGTATTGTGGCCTGGAGAATTCCATGGACTGTATAGTCCATGAGGTCACAAAGAGTTGGACACGACTGAGTGACTTTTGCTTTCAACAGCCTATTAATTTCAGAATATAAAGTTGATCTCATATGTTGAACAACTTAGAGCTTATTTTTTACCCCTTTCAATTAATGGCAACTTGAAACATAACTGGCTATGTATAAGGTACACATGACATAGGGAATTCCCTGGAGGTCCAGTGGTTCAGACTTGGTGTTTTCACTGCTGTGTTTTTGCTGTCCTATGCTCAGTCATGTCATGCTCTTTGCAACCCTATGGACAGTAGCCCACTAGGATCCCCACGAGCTGGGTGGTGCCACCAAAAAAGGAAACAGATAAATACACATGACATTGATCAGACTATACTTATATATAGTCATCCATATGCATGTATCATCATACACAAGCATATATGTATATGTTTACATCAATGATGCAATTTATAATGTTGTCACACTTCTGGTCCCAACGAGCCTCTCATAAAACATATGAAACGCTAATTCTCTGACTTCTCTAGGCAGATTCCAAAAATATCCTGACTATTTCCAGAATGCTAAGTTCATATCTCAGTTAAAAATCTTAGGAGGTTTCTGAAATGAATCATATACACGTAAGAAACTCAACTGTCACTATGCTTGCCTGCCTGGGTCCTGCCTGCTCCATGCAGACTCCTGGGTTCTGCTAGAGAGATCCCAAGATAGTGAATTTGCAGTTAGAGAACATGAAGATTTACAAGTATGTGAGCAACACTGGCACACCTGATACCCATCCTTGAATCCAGGAAACACTGTGCAGGCTGTCCCGTCTCTAGCACCTTAGCATCATGTACCGCATTGAAACCCCTGCAAGGTTTGCTGAGGAACTGTATACACAGGGCACGCTAAAAACGGCAGCTAGGGTATGGCGGGTTCAGAACTTGAACCGAAGTCTGCTTTGTGTTCTCAGTGTTAGGAGAATAAATCCTTCCTTTTACTCAGTGAAAATTTTGAATCTGCCCTCTATTCTTGTGTTCAGGTACTTGAACTGGGGATGGGATAGGGTAGAGGGACATGTAAACAATTTAACTGTGTGATTTCACTTTGGCATTTTCATTTAAGGCCTGCTTTTTGAGCCTGAATTATGTTGCCTCAAAGAGAGAGATTAAATTCAATGAGCATTTATTGCTGATCACCTACTATGTGCAAGGAGCAGCCGCAAAAAAAAAGAGTATTGCAAACTGCTCTTCCTGTTTATTGGTTGAAGGGCTGGATACATTCTATATTCTGAACTTCTACTTTAAATTAAACTACAGTGCCATGGAAAGAGAAATGAACTCCAAGTTTATGGCACATGTTTTCAAACTCAGAACATGTGAGAGCCCAGAAGAGAAGGTCTTAATATACCTTTTGGAACTGATCAGACTTTCTGTTCTTGCGAACCAATTAAATTTTCTTTCTGTGTTCTACGTGATGCTGAATGTGTACATTGTATCAATTTCAGCTAATTCATATCAATTTCTCAAATTTCAGTTGATTTGACTTGCTACAGTTCATCTTTACCACCAAGAAAAATAGCATGACCCTAGCAGTGCCATCCCTGTTTTGCCCTGATGAGAGGACACCCACATTTTCCAGAAAGTCAGACTCACTATATTTTCAGTTTTGCTCCATTTCATCTCCAGTTGTGGAGACCCAGCCTTAAGGTACCTAACCCAACTGAGGTGTGGTTTCTCTCCCAGTAGAACTCAGTACTTTAAATAACTATGAAGAACTGGGGAAAGTGTGATTCTTGTTTTTACATCCAGAAAGAAAAAAACAAGATGGCAGAGGTGCTTTTCAAATCACTTCTAAAACTGGAGGATTGGCTGAACAATTCTATGGAGAGAGTACTCAGTCAACAGTGTAGTTTCTCCTTCTACTTACTATCTGAAAGAATGAATCAATTAGATATTAAGTTCACACAGATCCTGAAGACTGCTTTATAAAAATGACTGTGAACTTTAGACGGTAGGCATGCTGAATGAGTATTTATACTTTAAAGTTCTTATTTGGACCCATCCATTTATTTTTTAGTAATCTAAAACATTTAACTTAAACTTCATTTCTCATTGCTGCCCAAACCAGAAGAATCAAAAATACCATGAAGGCATATGAAATTTCCAGCTCACATTTCCAATCTCCAGAGGTTTAGAAAACTTCATCTATCTATTTGAATGTCTTGGTCATGATCCAAAGTGAATTTGAACTTTAGATATTTGAGAGTGACCCACCACTGTTTTAAGTCCAAATTGGCCACAGAGAACCCAATGGACCATTACTTCATTGTTTATTCTTGTAAATTATAAATATTTTTTAAATCCCAAGTTCTGAAGTTAGAAAGGATATTTTCTATCTGTCAGCCACTGTCACTTTTTTTCTCTCCTGTTTTGGGTGTTGGCCATGTACTTAAGAGTTTAGTTGGTAAAATAATCAGTAGTATTGACAGGATGATGTACTCTTGTCTTGAAACACATTTCTCAGCCCTTTCAGCTCTCAGGAGACAATGGGAAATGTACTTAGCAAAACTCTATTCTTAAAGATCTCATCGTTATAAATATTTATAGCTTAAGTCAAATCATGTCTCCATACACCCAGTGAAATAAAACATTACTTTCTCAAAGTATGATAGAAAGGTTATATATCATATACATGTCTTCCTCTCTCTTACAATATTTTTGGTATACCATAACAATATAATTGTGCATAAGCCCACGTGTGTGTATACATATACATACATACACTGTATGCAAGGATACTATGGATGGAGGAGAAATGTCACAGTTGTAAAAACAGCTCACACAGATTAAGCATAAAAGTATGCTCAAGCTGCAGTCCCTTGGCTTCTAATTTCTCATCCTCATCTACATTGCCACACCTTTCCTCTTTCAAGGTTACACCTTTTCCGCTCTTTTGCATGCGTATGTGCTAAGTCACTCCAGATATGTCCGACTCTTTGGAACCCTATGAGCTGTAGCCCTTCAGGCTCCTCTGTCCATGGGATTCTCCAGGCAAGAATACTGGAGTGGACTGCCATGCCCTCTTTCACAGGATCTTCCTGACTCAGGGATCAAATCCGCTTCTCTTTGTCTCCTATATTGGCAGGCAATAGTGCGATCTTTACCAATAGTGCAATCTTTCTAACAATCTGAACATGGAATTCCATCTTTTCAATAACAGCCTGTAAGGGTTAGAACCATGCTTTGCTGGTTATTCCATTTATAAATGTCTTTGTCATGAATATTTTTTGTATAATGATAATAGATGCACCCAATCAATTAAGCACACTAAGCCCTTGGACAAACATGATCCCATAGATTTCCATGACTGCCGTGTGAAATACCTCAAGCAGGTAATACTGTCTCCACTGTTTAGCTAAGAACATAGTGGCCTTGGAGAGGTTGGAACAAAGTTCCATAACTAATGTGTGATGACTCAAGAATGCAAGCCAGGTGTGTGGATCCAGCTGAGAGCTCTTGCCGGTCCCCTCTCATGAGCTGTGGCAGGAATGTGAGAATGCAGGAGGGATTCGGTACCCTTGGGATGATTGCTTGCCCCAGTAAACAAACACATTTTTAAGTGCTTGAGTCACTGAAAGTATATGCATTTTCCAAAGCATAAACTTAGTTAGGAGCTTGCATGTTATCCAGAATAAGAAAGAAATTGAACAAGTAAGTATCTGGTCCCATCACTCCATGGGAAATAGATGGAGAAACAGTGGAAACAGTGTCAGACTTTATTTTGGGGGGCTCCAAAATCACTGCAGATGGTGACTGCAGCCATGAAATTAAAAGATGCTTACTCCTTGGAAGAAAAGTTGTGACCAACCTAGATAGCATATTCAAAAGCA
>SJYC01071454.1:0-67147 GCA_006408675.1 Madoqua kirkii
AATTGAACAAGTAAGTATCTGGTCCCATCACTCCATGGGAAATAGATGGAGAAACAGTGGAAACAGTGTCAGACTTTATTTTGGGGGGCTCCAAAATCACTGCAGATGGTGACTGCAGCCATGAAATTAAAAGATGCTTACTCCTTGGAAGAAAAGTTGTGACCAACCTAGATAGCATATTCAAAAGCAGAGACAATACTTTGCTGATGAAGGTCTGTCTAGTCAAGGCTATGGTTTTTCCTGTGGTCATGTATGGATGTGAGAGTTGGACTGTGAAGAAGGCTGAGCACTGAAGAATTGATGCTTTTGAACTATGGTGTTGGCAAAGACTCTTGAGAATCCCTTGGACTGCAAGGAGATCCAACCAGTCCATTCTGAAGGAGATCAACTGTGGGATTTCTTTGGAAGGAATGATGCTAAAGCTGAAACTCCAGTACTTTGGCCACCTGATGCGAAGAGTTGACTCATTGGTAAAGACTTTGATGCTGGGAGGGATTGAGGGAAGGAGGAGAAGGGGACGACCAAGGATGAGATGGCTGGATGGCATCACTGACTCAATGGATACGAGTCTGAGTGAACTCTGGGAGTTGGTGATGGACAGGGAGGCCTGGCATGCTGCGATTCATGGGGTCGCAGAGAGTCGGACACAACTGAGCGACTGAACTTACTGAGTATAAAAATTACAACACATCCATTCTGGTTCTCTGCAGTTCCTCAGTGATCCATGTTCTTTGACTTTTCTATATGCGACTGTAAAGCAGAGAGAAACTTTCTTCTTAAACCAGAGGTGCCAAGGATAAAAGTCATAGGATACAAAACAGTCTTCAGGAGAGTCAAGCTTGGACCAAGAAAGAGAGCACTGGAAGTGGGCAAAGGAAATTCCACTTCACCTGTATGTCAGGTACGCAAAGTCCTCAGCCTAGAAGAATAGAACTTACCGCTGCTCAGGCTTTAAGAACACACCACCTTTACATTATTTCCAGTGCAAAATACAGCAAGCACAACATGCCGCTACGTCACTTCAGTCGTGTCCGACTCTGTGCGACCCTATAGATGGCAGCCCACCAGGCTCCCCTGTCCCTGGGATTCTCCAGGCAAGAACACTGGAGTGGGCTGCCATTTCCTTCTCCAATGCATGAAAGTGCAAAGTGAAAGGCAAGTCGCTCAGTCGTGTCTGACTCTTTGTGACCCCATGGACTGCAGACCACCAGGCTCCTCCGTCCATGGGATTTTCCAGGCAAAAGTACTGGAGTGGAGTGCCATTGCCTTGATCATAAATCTATAACAAAAGAAAGAACAAGACCTAAGTAGTTTCCAGGCCACCTCTTGTCAGATTCACCAGGGAAAGAACACGGAAAGTGACTACTGTCTTCGCCTTGTTGATGAAAGACCACAGGGTTGACCTGGATACTTTAAAAACAAGCAAGATCTATTCCAACAGAAACAAATCTTTGTCATGTCATGTTTGCCATCAGATATGTTTGGTTTGGTTTTTTTTTAATCTAATTTTAGCAGTCAAAGTAGCTCTGTCCACCTCTGCTTACTGTTTAAGACCCCTCCAAACCTTTTAAAGGGTCTCTCTGACTTGGCCAGATTTGCAGAGGTTTAATTAAAAATCACAAATAGCTGATAAATGCCAATCATCTCTATAGCAAGTGTTAGAAAACATGTAACATTTAAATTTCTTCAATCACTAGGCTCTTAGGCATCAGGACATTTAAAAGAATCAGATGACAAGGGCTCTGACCTTCAGTGGAAGGGGAGGTTGGGGACGTTCCAAGAGATCACATGATGATACACTGATGGTAAACCTCCTCTGCCAGGTAAAAGAAAGAAGGTTGATGTTCGGATCTCATCTTTGGGAACTTCATATCTTTACGAGTGTTTATTTCATTAAGCCATTATGAGGGCCAGAAAAGGGCCTCATTTTACGGGGTTGAAAAATTCCCACAAGACTCACAAACTCAGAAATTAGAGCTGGAAAGACCACGCTGGTTATGTAGGGCCAGTTCCCCTTGGCCTGATTTCCCTGTTTCATCCCCTGCCTGAGCTTTATCCAAACCAGTCTGACTCAAGCAGAGGGAATTCTCCCTCTTCCCTTGAGGTGTTATTTCCCAGCTGAAATATTTTTCTACTATTCAATCTGAATTGTTGTCTCATGAATTCATCATAAAATCATGAGATCTAAAAAATGCTTCAAACCATATTCATTTTTGCTTTAAAGGGGAGAATTCAAATGCTCTGTCAAAACCTAGGTAACACGTGGCAGTTAATAAATAAATCAAATCAATAATGTTGGGCTCTCCTGAAGTCCATCAATCAGAAACAATTCAGATCTTACTGAGAAGGTGTTATAATGATAAAAAGTCAGCATTCAAAAGCGGGATAAGGTAAACTTCTCATGGGCACTAAAAACCCCAAAGGAAACTCACTCTTTAAACTTCCATGATTGGACCATCTGGTGTTCTCAAGAGCATCTTAGTTGTGTTAAGTACCAACAGCTGGAAATGAAGTATAACCAGATCTACTTACAAAGGACCCACATGCAGCAAAACCTTACAGCCAGGAAGCGCTCAGAGTCCTTCCCAGGCTGAACACAAAGAATCTAGCTAACTCAAAATACACTTTATTTGGTTCTCTACACCCATTTCAGCTATGACTTTAAAACAACACTGATACAATTTATATAATTTTAATAATAATGTTTTATCATGAGAGGGCATGAGCTGGGATAAAAAGTAAAATCAGTTGGAAAAGTTTAAAAGGGGGACAATTGCTTTGGCTTGTCTAATTATGAAATTTTAAACACCTGGATCTTCATGGGTGTTTTAAATGATAGTCAGAAATTTACTATTTCTTCTATTTTATGCTGAATTTTTGTCATTTAACACTTTATAGGGTTATAGGGTTTATAGGGTCTGGATCTTTTCTCACTTTTGGACCTCAGTATAGTGGTAACATGTTTTTATTTTACGTACAAATTAACTGTTGTTTTATTGGAGCATTTTTAACTTTTAGTATCTACACGTATGTAGAGTCTCTGAGTTCTCTACTTTTAAAATGAATGTTATTAGAAAGATACACAGATTATTTGAACTCTACCCTTCCAAAGGAAGTGAATCTCATGAGTGAGTACATTTCCTAGTGGCCATCACTCATCACAAGGGGAAAAAAAAATAGATATGAAGAAAATCCACTTACAAGTATACTATCATGTGAGAATTGTGTGAAGTCTTTTAGAAGCCATTTACTTAAAAAAGAATGGGGTTTCGTTGGTGGCTCAGATGGTAAAGAATCTACCTGCAGTGAGGGAGACCCAGGTTTGATTCCTGTATTGGGAAGATCTCCTGGAGAAGGGAATGGCAGCCGACTCCAGTATTCTTGCCTGGAGAATCCCCCTGACAGAGGAACTTGGCAGGCTACAGTCCATGGGGTCACAAAGAGTCAGACACAACTGAATGACTAATACTTACTCACTTACTTAAATAGCGGGAAGAAATAGTGTCTTGAGAAAGCCCGGTGCTGCAAACCCAGGGATGAATAGGATCCATGCAACATACTTTCTAAAGAGAAAGTAAAGAAATACACAACTGATCCCAATTGTGATGTGTGAGTATGTCAGAAATGGGCTTCTCTAAAGAACTGACAAGAAGAATGAGAAGGGTGTGACAAGGGAAATAAGAAAAAGATCTCTGAAGAAGTCATGTTTAAAGGAAGACTCAACAGATGAGGAGTTATCCAAGGCAGGCATGGAGGAAGAACACCGCAGTCACTCTGTGCACAGACATCATGAGGTGGGAAGAACACGGAGGAACTTCCGGGGAAATTGTTGGAAGTTTTTGTGACCGAAGCCTAGGAAGGGAGCGCGTCAGAGCAGAGAGTGAACAAGGGTCCAGCCGAGGGCTGGGTCTAAAGGACAGATGAGTCATGGAAAGGACAGGGGGGATCAAGGAAGACCTCAGGTGCGTGGCTTGAACAGATGGTGTGTGACATGGAGGAGCTAGGAGATAACAAAGCATCGTGTGTGCATGCGGAATGGGTGTCGGAAGCAGTTCAGTTCAGCCGCTCAGTCGTGTCCGACTCTTTTCGACTCCATGAATCGCAGCACGCCAGGCCTCCGTGTTCATCATCAACTCCCTGCGTTCACTCACACTCAGGAGCATCAAGTCAGTGATGCCATCCAGCCATCTCATCCTCTGTCATCCCCTTCTCCTCCTGCCCCCAATCCCTCCCAGCATCAGAGTCTTTTCCAATGAGTCAACTCTGCATGAGGTGCAAGGAGATGTCCAATTTGACCTCGCAAGCACAAATAATAATACCTGTGAGACATCAGAGGCCCTCCTCCTTCATTTCCCCTCTCTTTCTCCTTCCCACCTTGATTGAGCAACATGGGATGGAGACAGGAACAAATAGGATCCAGTTTCTTGCTTTACAAAGATCACAGTCTGGCAGAAGTGAGGCTGAGAACATAAACAAGTCAACTGGCAAGCACAGGGTGAAAGCTGGGCGTGAAGGGATGCAGCGGAGGAGGAGGGAAGAACCACTTTCCTCTAAACCGAGGACTGAAGGGCTTTGTTGCAGGAAGAAGACATAGCTCTGCATATACTGAGGGTATGAATGCCAGTTTTGCATTGAGAACAAAAGGAAGAATAATGAAAGCAGCTGGAAGTGTAGGTGAAAAGACTTGAAGGTTCACAAGAAGAGAACAAAATCAGGACACAGTAAGTGGTTCTGAGCGACCAAGCACAGAGTACCTTAAAAGGAAAGTGTCGACTACTGAGAAGACTTGAATGCCATACTTGGGACTTCGGTCTTAATGCTGCAAGCGAAGGTTACTACAATGTGTTCCTTAGGACAAGAGAAAAGTGTGTTTGGTGAGAGCCAATCCTTGAACTCTTAAGGATGATTCCAGGAGTGATAATATGAATTCCTGAGGCCCGCTGGCCATGGTTCCAAAGTATCCTCTTCTTACGTGGCTGGGCCATGCTGTCATCTTCCAGCAAAGTAATAAAGAGACACAAGCATAAAGAACAAGGAACATTATTTTATGAGTCAACAATAACTCTGGGATTATAAAACAGACTCCTGGCTCCTATTTTTACCTACTGTGTCGCAAACCCACTTTTGACGATTCCGACTCTCCAAAATAAATAGACAAAACACTCTCTGAACCCTTATCTCCAGACTAAACCTGCTAACAGAGTCCTAGATTATAGAGGATGATGAATGTGCATTTTTCTAGTCGTCATGCTAACATTCCTCAAACATAAAATACCATCATTTTTATAAACTAAAATAAGCACTTACAGTTTCCTGAAGTTTTTTGAAAGTGCATCGGCAATTACATTTGAATTATAAAGTCAGCTGAAATTCGAGGCCAGACTGAATTCCAGGGCTGATACATGGCAGAACATTAAAGTGAAGAGACTGCAGCTGGCCAGGCTTGGAAGGCTTGGTTCTCTGAAAGGATAAATTGAGCAAGCTGTTGACAGTGACCTTACGATGGAGTAGTGTTCTGAGATTAGTTTCAAGAGCAAAAGAAAATATTCCACAAACCCTAAATCACTTATTAGCTTAGGATATGACTGATACTGTTCCCAGCCTAGAAACAGAAGTTCAAATTCTGACTCTCTGGGATATCTACATTCAAGCAGAGTTGAGTTCCAAGAACAGTGGATCCAAGGAAGGAACGAGATGAATTTCATTTTTACTACAAATTTCAAGGGGAATTACTTCCCAATGAAAAGAAAGAACATGCTGAGGCAAGGAAACTGAAATCAATACACCCATGGTGATGAATTCAATTGGAATAAGAAGAAAGTTCATTGGTGTCTCAACAGCAAATTCCCTTGCTCTAAGATGATATTTGGAGGGAGCATAAATCTTATGGGCATTCATATCTCCACAGCACTGCACTTGGGTGGGTTTATCCAGGAGAAATGAGAGATTTTTCTATGATACAATTCTTACCTTGCCTTTCTTTTTGATCCACAACAAACAGAAGCAAGATTGTATCCCCCAGTGGGAGACAAAAGAATAAGACTGTGGGACTTCCCTGGTGATCCAGTGGCTAAGACTATATGCTCCCAATGCAGGGGGCATGAGTTCAATCCCTGGTCAGGAAACTAAGCTCCTGCATGCCATGCAGTGCAACCAAAAAAAAAAAAAAAGATTGTGGTAGTGGCTTATTTGATATTATTGCCATCATTATATAAATAATCTAAAATTTTCTTTTTAATAGTTTAAATTATTTTCCTAGTCAATAACAGAATCTTTGATATTTTGGTGTCACCCTTTGATTTGGAATCTAAGCAATGCACCCATAATAACTAATATTGATTTGACCAACTAATGGTCCTAACTGTCCGCCTCAGAAACAATGCTAGTTGGTTTTATTATAGTAGGTAAAAACTGTCAGATTTTATGAAGAAATGACAAGTACTAGATGACTTCACATAAGCCACAAGATCATGGACACAATATGGTTGGCACTGTATAAATTCAACTATTTTGACAGAAAGTCAGAAGACTTTTTTACCCCATGTCTTCACTAGATTCAGGGCAGGTGGCTGTACCCAAAAGAGGTTGGCAACCTACCTAGCAATCAAGGCTTGCTAGTTTTCACAACTTTTTTTTTTTTTTTAATGAAAACTTTTATTTAAGCCTGTGTTCAATCTAGAGCATGTGAGAAAAAAGACATTGCTACCAGCACTTCTTCAGCAGGCACATCCTTGCACAAAGCTTCTCGGTGTGTGGCATGAACTCTTTGACTTCCCAAAGATGGCCTTGCTCTTGTTGGACTTAATTTTGGAGGGAACTGGGGCAACGTTTAGTGAAAGTCCTGTAAAATAGGTCACCTACCACAAGTGAAAGGAGAGAAGTTACTCAAAGGGTAGCCCGGAGCAAGAACGTATACAATTCCGACAGAATAGGATTTAGTGATTGTTACACAAGGACACTGTGTCCAAAGACCCTTTCAAAGGGCCTAAGAAAGAAGCCTTTGTTGGTGGGAGTGATTGAATCTGCCTCTGTTCCCTTCTTTTACACATCACAGTATCCCATGACACACCACGCACACCGTTTAGGGGAGGTGGGCGTCATGTGATACAGCTTAATAAACGCAGAGTTGTAAGGTCGGTGTCCTGTTCCCCAGGTCGGTGTCCTGTTCCCCAGGTCGGTGTCCTGTTCCCCACTCCTGCCCTACTTGCTGCATCACATATTAAACATCACAGCACACCCTGTTCTGGGCATGGCTAATGCCCAGGCATTAGCCTACTGTTGAGTGAATTGGGTAAAGTACTCAGACCAGCTTCGAATCAGCTTCTGTTATTTTTGTTAAGCCAGCCTCTTCGTTACCCTGTCTTCATGTTTATTACCTGATTTTGCTGTTTCTCAGAGATGTGTGTGCCCAGGGAAATGGATCATCCACAAGTACTTTAATCCTGTCTTCGATCTTTTAGTGAAAAGTCATTTTCCAAATACCCTTCCAACTAGGTAATATAAATGTCTATTTACCAAGGTTATTTTTCTTTCAGAAACCAAGTTTAAAAGTACACATGCATCAAACAAGAGGTATTTCTTGAGAAGGTAATATGTATTATTACGGTCCTGGTTTTCAAGTGCATTCCTGATAGGGTCAGGGTCTGTAGCCATTTCAGAAGAGTGATTAGCAATAGTCAATGATCAATAGTTAATAGTTTTGTGACCTTTCATACACTTGTTGAATGATCAATGGTTGCTATTCATATAACCTCTCCTATATTTGTGGCTCAGACGGCAAAGAGTCTGCTTGCAATGCAGGAGGTCTTGGTTAGGTCCTGGGGTCAGAAGATTCCCTGGAGAAGGGAATTTAGTATTCTGGGTATTAAGAACCCCACTCCAGTATTCTTTCCTGGAGAATTTCATGAACAGAGCAGCCTGGTGGGTACAGTCCATGGTTTGCAAACAGCTGGACATGACTGAGCAGCTAACACTTCACTTTGCTTCATACTTGTTGAATTACATTTTGTATGATTTTGCAGCTTCTGGCCCCTTCGCATAGTCAGTATTTCACCTACTATTTTGATTTTCCTCTGTTAAAAAAAGTTAGTGATATCATCATTTCATACACTGGATAATGTGTAGTTACAGATCTGTATAACTTGTTGGGAAATCAGATGGCAAATTCTATCAGAAGTAGTATGAATACATTTTTAAGGAGCTGACTGACCCTGATTAAATAGAAAGCATTTCCTTTCTAAGATAGATCACAACTTGGTCTCAGCAATGCCAAATCATAAAATAATTAAAACACGAGAATTGTTAAACAAGTTTCCACAGCATGACATTTTGCCACAGATGATTTTGGCATCCGTTAAGCAAAGCTTCAGAACAGTCATTCTCCACCCAGGGTCGATTTTGGCCCCAGGGACATTTGGTAACGTGGGCAGATATTTTCAGTTGTTGCAACTGTGGAGAAGGAGGATGTGCCCGGCAAGTATCTAATGGGTAGAGTCTGGAGATGCCAATAAATATCTTACAATGCACAGGATAGATGCCCCCCTCAACAAAGAATTCTTTACCTGGCTCAAAGTGTCCATTGAGGCAAGGCTGGCAAACCCTGGGGTAGCATATTTCAATGATATTTTTACATTAAAAATTAGAAACCAAAAACTGAGATATTTAGAAGAGTTAGTCAATTGTTCCTTTAAAGTATTAAAACTTGACAGTTACCTAAGTAGTTTCTAGGACACCTCACTTTAAGATTATTTTAGAAGCAATGATTTGTTTATGGTGATTCAGCAAGGGACACTTCCTATGGGTGTACAATTATATGAAGATTTCAGAGAGAGACTGATCCCGGAAAATCTAGCTTGTACTAGAAAACTGCTCTGATAATAAAATTCCTAAGGATATAAGTTTTGTTTCTTCTGGAGAATGCTGCATTTCTCTAATCTTTTTCTCTTGCTTTTTTTTTTTTAATTGCAGATGTTTTGTAAGCATATAGGATAAAACGCAGCAAAATTGAGCCACAGAAAGCCAATTCTTTGAGATTGATCATGAGACCCATTCTTTTGATTCATTCCTTTCCTTTGCAGATTGAAAGCACTTACAGGGAAAAGAGAAGAAATTACCCCTAAGCATTCTTACTATTCGATTTTTTTTTTCAAGAGGCCAGAAAGGACATTAATTAAAGCCAGTTATGGGCTATATTCAGACTTCCCATATTTTTACCCCATTCCAGTAAAAGTTTCTCTCCAAAGAAATTTGGTCCAAGTCAGAATGAAAGAATGAAAGACATTTTATTTTCTCTCCTAGATGTTGGCAGTACTTCACTCCTACATGTCTGAGGTTGTTTTCATCTTGCAAAGTGCTTTGATATTTGTGAATGTGACTACATGGCTTAAAACAAAGCAGTGATAACTCAGACTAATTATTCAGCTTGTATATTAATGCTTGACAAGAGAGAAAAGAACTTTTTCTTCCTTGATGATGGCTGTAAAATTTAAGAAACCCTGGAGGAACTGAAAGATCTCTGCTCTTGAGAGCAAAATCCTTCCATTTCACAGAGCTCTTACATCTGAATCATAGAGAGTGTTCTGCAATAGAGGAGACTGACTTTGGGACACAGTCCATGCAAGCCAGGTCAGAGTAGGCCTGGTATCTACCCTTCTCTTACCAGGCTCGAGGATTTCATCCTTTGGGGCATCAGCCACGAGTCCTAAATAAGATGGGAACCATCTCCCCTTCTCCACCTATGATCGTCATTTCTAGTCAAGATGAACTTCTACTGATTCAGATATTCTTATGAGAACTTAGTATGGTCTTTGCTAGGTCTCACAGAAGCTTGCAATAGAAATATGGGTGATGGCATCCCATTTTGATGCTTGAATTTGTATTGAACATTTAGATGTTCAAATAGATTCAACGTGATGTCCCAGAGTATAAACAGAATATGAATGAAACTGAATATGAATGAACTAAACACTGAAGCTAATTTAGGGGTAGGGAGTAAACAAGCAAGTCATTTATGTTTTATTAAACCTATAGGTCGCTTTGAAGTTAGTCTGGAAAAAAAAATCATGTGTACTTCTCTTCTCTCAGAGTGTAGCTATTTCCTTTGAAAGCTGAATGGGAGACCCTAGAGAGGAAATGGTATGAGGAAGGCCATCTGGAAGGGCAGGAAAGAAGACCTGAGGGGAAGCTGTCGAAAAACCCTCAGGAGAGGTGCTTCCTTGCTGCGAGCCAAGGCCCCGCTTCCAGAGTATTCACAATCAGCAGCGACCATCCCCCACCCCACGGCCACCCCAGGGCCACAGACCCTCTTCTTTGTAAGAAGGATCATGATGTCTTGCTCCAAGTTTGCATATCACCTTGAGACCCGTTTTCACACTCACCTGCCACGCTAAAACTCTACTCTCTCAGCAAAGAAACCCATCATGTAATTCCTTCACAACACATTCTCTAGAAGCAATTATTCTAATTTGGGGATGAAGCAGTGAATATCTAGGTGCATTTACCTTCTAATGAATTTGTGCCAAAGTTCAGAATATCACATACACTTTCACCAAAGAATAACAGAAAGGGCCAGCAAGAAAAGGAGCATTATAGAACACTGTTCTTCAATCCCGTTCTTCAAAGAAATAGAAAACCCTATGTCATAGTACCATGACATAAAACCTATTGCTCATTCCATTCAGCTGTGACAGTGGTCCTGTGATGGGATTAACAGATGTGCTTATTGGAATTTGGCTTGTTTCTCTCTCATTTTAGATATTTTTCATGGGGTATTTTCTATTTTCTATTTCCATGGAGTATTTCTATTATTTCATGGGGTATGTTCTCAAGAGTGAATCCCCCTTCCCTGGATTACCTTTGACATAACAGTGTTTAAACAGGGCTTGGAATTTCAGAAAAAAAAAAAAATCTCAAATGATTATTTTAGCTTTTTCAACTTTCTCCTCTTCAAAAGTCATTCAACAAAGCCACTAATGAGTAAATACATAGGCAAATTTGAGACTCACTATCCATTTCTCCCTGTATTATTTGGAAGTAATAAAAAGAAACAGAAATAGTAGCAAAATAAAAAATAAAAAAGTCAAATAGAAAAAAACCTAATAACCAAATTCCAAGATAATATTCATAGACTGGGAACTCAGTTCTGAAGGGGAAGAAGACTATCGACTGAGTTTTCTGAGTGTTAGGCATTCGTTTAATTTCCACAATGGAGTTAGTATCTGTAAATACAGATGAGGAAAGAGAGAGCTGGCAAGTGCCAGACTTCAAGTAGGAAGCCATGTTTGTTTCTTTTTGTCTGAAAGATATTTTTCTGTACTTTCATGCTGCTGCTTGAAGAGTGGCTTGCCTGTACCAGAAGGCCGCTTAACGATCTCGACACCTCCGCTCTGTTTGCGACACATCTCTGCATCTTACCTCTGTCCTGGCAGAAGGAGGCCTCTGCAGAGACCCGGGCCTGTGAGCAGAGTACTGGCTTTCAACTTGTCCTCCAGTTGCCTTGGGTTCTGTTAAAAGGCAGATTCTGATTCAGGATGTCTAGCATAGGGCCGGAGGTTCTAAGAAGTTCCAAGTTCTCACCACAGCTCCTGATCTAGACAGAGCCTATGCCTTAAGCTGCATGAAGTGAAGTGAAGTCGCTCAGTCGTGTCCGACCCTCAGCGACCCCATGGATTGCAGCCTTCCAGGCTCCTCCATCCATGGTATTTTCCAGGCAAGAGTGCTGGAGTGGATTGCCATTTCCTTCTCCAGGGGATCTTCCCGACCCAGGAATCGAACCCTGGTCTCCCGCACTGTAGGCAGACGCTTTACCGTCAGAGCCACCAGGAAAAGCCTTAAGCTGCAAGGTGGAGCTTATTCCTCGTTAGAAGAAGGAGGCTCGGAAGGACCCTGAAAGCAGCTTAGGATAAGGCTCCAAAGGAACAGAGCGGTAGTAAAAGTACAGCTTGGTTTCCCCAGGGCACTTCCTTTTATGGATTTTAAGAACCAGTTGCAAAGCACCTTAGAGATTACTAAACACTTTTGGTTGTCTGTCTGTCGTCAGCAAACTTGGGGCTCTCTGTCCATACACAAGTCCACCGGCCCCCACAGCCATTTTGTTTGGACTGGCTGGTGGCAACCCCCGAGCTTGCACAGGAACGGTTTATCATCAACACAAACGTTTCTCTGACAGCTGTTTTCCTGCCCAGCCCAGGGTCCCGGCCAGAGGAAAGGGAAAGGGCTGAAGAGAGAAGTGCCAGCGTCAGCAAGCTGTGCTAGTCCCTGGCTTCCAGACCTGTGCGAGTCACACACGCGCGTGCACACACACACACACACACACACACACACACACACATCCCAGTCGGAAGATCAGAGGATAAGGATAGAATAAGTGGTTTGATAAATCTGTTGGTTTTGCCTGTAAAAGATGCTGGCGAAGGAAGTTCTCAATCATTTCCTGTTAATAAGACATGAAATTCTACAAGGTTCAAGGACGAAGTTTCACGTCTTATTGCAAAATCTGCTGGGGGTAAATATATCCACAACTGAACAACACGTATCCCACCAGCACGGGGTAAGGGACGTGAAATCGGTACTGGGTATAGGAGGACCACAGCTAGTAGAACAGATAAAACTCAGGGTGGTTGTCAGCTGTGGAAATGGAGAGAAAGAGGCACCTTCAGAGACTTCCTTTGGGGAAGGCTTGTTTTGTGCTGGTGAACTGCTCCCCCTGGTGGATCAGCAATTGATAGGTCTGTGATTCCAGACCGTAGGCAGCAAACAAGCTTTGAAGAAAACTGGGCAGTTTGAGGTACGCAGATGTATCCTCCAGGATAAAACTAACTTTCAGAGCGCCAAAAATAAATGGAATGCCTAGCACAGCCCCTGATGGATTTTGAGCTTAGCTCTCCTGCAAATCACGTGGAGTTGGTTCTCCCAGACTGACTGGTGTCCCCGTGTGTTCTCATTATTATGGTTGTTTTTTGAAATCATGAGTTTGTACTGATTTGAGAGATGTGAAAACTCTAAGTTCTGTATTTTCTTCCCCTTTAAAAATAAATCTGGACAGGGTAAACAAGCCACAGCAGGAGACCATTTTGCTGTGAAATTGTTTGTTTCTCTTACTTCCTGTTCACCCTACTCCCCTCTCTCTGAGATGATCATGCTGATGTGGCCAATTTATTTCCAGTTCCCTTGTTCTAAGTGCCTGCTCTCAAGATAAAGGTAAGTTTTATGGTTTTCCTAGGATCTTATTTATACCAGTATTATATATTTTGATAGCAAGATAGTTTGTGTTGTTGTTTTCCTTAAAGAGGCTTTCTGTAAGCCCTGGCAGACACAGAGAGGAGATTTTTGCTGGTCAGGCAGAGATGAAAGTCTATGGCAATTCTCTCACTCTTTTGAACATTCTACAACGAGGCACACTGCAGCCTCAGTCCAAACAGTTTATAAGCTAAATAAGGAGGTATTTTAAATATTTATTTAACAAGACATATTTAAATAACCTACATATGTAAATAGAGCGTTCTTAGCCTGTACATTATTGCCAGGTCGATTCTCGTGTTCTGATATATAATTAATTACCGGTTTATTCCTCTGTAAACCAAAGCAGAGAATAAATCAGCGATGCCAGGTCACTGATGTCAGTAAAAATTGTAATACCCTCTTGTCACTGGGTCTGTGAAAGGGGAAGTGAGACTGTAAAGTCTGTGGGGCTGGTGGACCCAACTGTGTCCAAATGATAAGTTTCTAACCTAGTTTGAGTTGCTTTCTCCTGATGTCTAGACTTTTTGTCTGTGCTCTATAGGTAGGCATGGGATGCCCATATCTTAGTTTAAAACAAACTCAGAAAGCTTTTGCAGTGTGATTGATGCAGCTTATAAGGTAGAGTTGCCTAAACGCATATCATAAGCATTTTAAGCAACATATTACATTTAGAAACAAAAACCACACAAATACCAATCATTCTGATAATATCTAGGTAGTTGAAAATATGACTCTTTTTAATGTTTCAGCAAAATCCATCCATCCTTTCTTAATTTTTTGAGAAGAAAAAAAACATACATACTTTTTTTTTTCTCTTCTGCTTAAAGTGATTGTGTGTCTTTTAAATTTTTCCACTGAAAACTTCTGAAGGACAGAAGTATTGCATTTCAAATTTGTCATGAGTATAAAGAGACCTCTCTAGGGAAGAAAAACAGAAGACATGACATCTTTTTTTTTTATATTTACTTTCTGATGATGTAAAATGAGTAATCATCTCAAGTACCACAGCAAATTTTTGGCCTGGGTCAGTGATGAAACTAACATGTTTCATTTAAACATAATACACACAGCTTACCAACAACCCAACTCAAGAGTTCCAAGTCCCTGCTCAGCGAATTAGCTTGCCAACATAATTTTAGCTACTGATTAGCAATATTAATTATCTTGGCTTGTGGCCAAAACATCTGGAAAATTTAATGTGGAAAATCATTTAAAATAATTCATTCATGCCATCATGACAAACCAACCCGTTGGTAATTGACCTTTTCACTATTGCCCAGTTGTTCGGCCACACTCTAAACCTTCTATTTCAATTTGCATTGGATCCTTTTAGCCATTCTGTACTGGGAAAAAAAAACAAGCAAACCAACTTTATATCTTTAGGAAAATAAACATCAGCAATAACAAGATCAGTTGAATTTTGTGGTCGAAATGATCATCAGATGCATTCCTAGACACAGAGTCTATAACTTCATTTATGATATTGTTTCAGTGCTTAGAATAAGTGCATTTTTGATAGCTAGTGAAATAGGTTCAGTGAGATGTAAATTAATCTTAGCCACTTCTGGAATAAGTTTTCTTATACAGTTGCATAAAGAGGGAAATTAAAGGTTAAAACTTGCTGATTCTACCTGCCCTCCTCATCTTCATGAGGTATCAGGGGCAATAATACCTTTAGTGCACATGCAAAAGGACTCAGGGAATTGCTTCTTTAGGGATTTGAGGTGACTTTGTAGATTCGCCATAACAATTAGTTCTTTAAAATAAAAATGTTAATTAAGCTTAAGCCTCCATACAGTAGGGAAGAAGAATTGACTTCTAAAGATAAACAGTGGCAATAAGACACTCAGATTGTCTTCTCATTAAATATTATTAAGACAGATAACCTTGTTTTTACCTCAGTAAATCAAGTGTTCCTTTAAAAAGTTCTGCTCAAGGTGGAGAATGCACACTTCTCTGTAACTCCTTCTCTGCACAGATGAAGCTCTGTGTTTTATATATAAAACAAGCATAAGATCTGAAAGATGGAGAGAAGAAAGCGGACTGGCCAGAGACCTCAGGATGCAAGGAATGGTGAGTTTCCCTGAGGTTTTGTTTTTCCTCATATATTTAAGACCTATGGCTGAGAAAGCCAACAACTCAGAAACAGTAATAGGCACAGACAAGATAAGACCCAGGAAACCGGAAAAGGGGCAAGCTGGCAAGTCTCTCTCTCTCTCTGTCTCTCTGTCTCTGTCTCTGACTCTCTCTTTCTCTCTCTCTCTCTCTCTCTCTCTGTGTATATATATATATATGAAATATTGAGCCAATAACTGCATAACTGCTCTGTTCCAACAAACACCATGAAAGATAACTGGGTGGTATCAGAGAAGGCTGAGTTGGGACCTGTGACTTTTAAGCCTGCCAAACTGTTAAGCCCCCATCCCTGTGGGGTCAGTGAACACCATATGGGGAGGGGTAGGACCTCCTACCCTTTGCATATATGAAATTATCTCTGAAGGGCTAGTGGGGAGCAGGAACACTCACCTCTACCCAACCCACCAGTAAGGAAGGAGCATCTTCCCTCTCAAATGTCAACAGAAGCCAAGTGAGGAACCTGGAGTTCCTCCCCCTTAGCGGTGATGAGGGAGCACGTACCACACTTACAGCAGAATGGTATCAGAGGAAGCCCATTAAAACAGAAGGGTAAAAAAGACACAGCGTCTCATAGCCTACCATGAAGTGCCCAAAATTCAATTAAAAAAAAATCACACAAAGAACAAAGAAGAACTCAAACTGGATGTAAAATGGTGATATAGATATATGCCAACATCAAGATGATACAGATATTAGAAACATCTGATAAAGCTTTTAAAGCAGCTATCAGAAAAATACTCCAATGTACAATTAATTTTCTTGAAGCTAATTAATAATTAGAGCTTAGCAACAAATAAGAAGTCACAGTATAACATAGAAGATATAAAAATGAGCCTAATGGAAATTTCTGAGCTGAAAAATATATAAAACCATAAAAACTCAACTCATGAGCTCAAAAGCAAATGATGAAGAGTCAATGGGAAGTATAGTGAACTGCAAGATAGAACCATAAAACTGTCTAATCTGAACAACAAAGAGAAAGGAGACCAGAAAAAAGAGACAGGGAGAGAACAAAACCTCAAGGACTCATGGGACAAAAAATAAAAGCAAATCTATGATTTGCATTACCAGAATCCAGAGAGAAAGCAGAGGGAAAGCCTAAAAAATACTCTAAGAAATAATGGCTGAAATCTTCCTAAAAAGATATCTTACTTACAGGAGCTAAAACAATTCAAGTAACCATGGATTTCATATCTGAAATCAGAGAGGCTATGAGGAACTGGCACAACATTTTTCAAGTCCTAAACGGAAAGAATTGCCAGCCTCAAATCCAATACCCAGTGACATTTCTTTTAGGAATGAAAGGAAATCAAGATAGTCTCAGTTAAAAAAAAAATAAAAATAAAAAAACCAAGAAAATATGTTGCCAGCAGACCTACCCTAAAATAATAGCTAAGGAAATTCTCTAAACAGAAAGAAAATAATAAAAATAAGGATCCTCGGGATAGGAGAAAAAAAAAACAGTAAATAAAAATATGGGTAAATACAGTGAGTTTTTCTGCTCTTCATTTTTCTAAACTATATTTGAGGGTTGAGGCAAATAATATAACTGTCACGTGTGGTTCTAAATCTATATAAAAGAATTATTTAAGACAACTGTTTTATAAAAGTTGAGGGTAAAGGACTTAGAGGGAGGTAACTCTTATATAATTCATTCAGATGGATAAAATGACCGTAAGTGTAGATTGTGATAACTTATACATCTAAATGGTAAAAATGAACCTACCGAAAATACCAAATGCTGAGAAATATGCTGAGACCCTGGATCACTCTTATATTTTCTATGGGAGTGTAAAATGGTACAGGAAACCATACATTTAGTACATTTTGTAACAGTTTGACATTTTCTTTAAAAAACAATGCAAACAACAAGAGCAAAAAAACTCACATTCAACTGCTTCATGATCCAGCAGTTACACTCCTGGGCATTTATACCAAAGAAGTAAAAATGCATATTCACACAGAAACTTGTGCATGAATGCTTGTATTTGTATTGGCAATAGCCAAAAGCAAGATACAACCCAGATAGCCTGTATTGTGTAAATGGTTAAACAAACTGGTACATACATGCATACCAATAAAAAGGGACTACTAGTAACTGTTGATACATGCAACAGCCTGTATGAATCTCCAGAGAATTACAGCAAGTGGCAAAAGTCAGTTTCAGAAAAGTACATACTGTATGGCTCCATTTATATAGTAGTATTGAAATGACAAAATTACAGAAAGTGAGAGTAGATTAGGGGTTAGAGAGGATATAACCATGAGCTTCCCAGGTGGTGCTAATGAAGCACCTTCACCTGCCAGTGAAGGGAAAATAAGAGACCTGGGTTTGATCCCTGGTCCAGGAAGGTCCCCTGGGGAAGGAAATGGCAACCCACTCCAGTACTCCTGCCTGCAGAATCCCATGGACAAAGGAGCCTGGCGGGCTACAGTCCAGAGGGTCACGAAGAGTCGGACGTGACTGAGGTGACTTAGCACACAGGCAGGTTATAAGGAAGGGCAGCATGTAAATGTGTAGAGGGGTAATGAGAAGGATTCTTATGATGGATCAGGATTTTGTATTACAGCTGTGTAATGTCAATATTCTATTTGTTAAATTATACTATTTTTCACAAGGTGTTACCAGTGGGTGAAATTGGACAAGGTGTTACCAATAGGTAAAATTATTCTTTCTGAAAATTGCATGAAAATCTGAAATTATCTCAAAAAAATCTGAAATTATCTCAAAATAAAAAGTTTAATTTTAAAAAGTTCTATGAATTTATAGACATCTCTATCATTGTATACTTAAAAAAAATTAACTGTGACAGTTGTATTTTATATAACCTTAGACAATTGTATTCAGTCACTCTGAGCCTTTTAGTTAAATGGACATAATATTACCTTCCTATTTTTTTTTTACTAGCTATAGTCAAGATGCACTAAAAATGGAATAATGGTTGTGCTTCCTAACTCTTCAAGTACTATAGGAAAAGAACTAACATTTGTTTGAGGCTAATGTATGCCAGGCTGTTAAATGTGTACCTTACTTTATGTTGATATGGTATTATTTTATGTGAAACTTTTAAAAGCATGGCTCCTATCCCTTAATGGAAGACCATGTGACATTTAGAAAATGACTAAAAGGAAATTCTCTTTTGTTATCTTTCTCAGACATTCAAGAGTGTCCACAAATAACCTTATCTACAAACTAGAAACAGACTCACAGATGCAGAGAACAGCCTTGTGGATACAAGTCGGGTAGGGGTGAGGTAAGTACGGACTGAGAGTCTGGGATTAGCAGATACAAGGGATTCTATATAGGATGATAACAACAAGATCCTCCTGTAGAGTTTAGGGAAATATATTCAATATCCTGTGATAAACCAAAATGGAAAAGAATATGAAAAAGAATGCATATGTATGTATCACTGAATCACTCTGCTGTACAGCAGAAATTAACAAAACAATGTAAATCAGCTATAATTAAAAAATAAAAACCGGAAGACTGTCCAAGTCTAAAGTCTCAAGTAACTCTTATCTCTGAATATTTCAACACACTGGAACTCCTGAGACCCTCTTACTCTCCTTTCCTTAAATGTGCCAGACCAAACTTTCCATTCTGGATGCTCATCCTCCCTCCCCTTGCTTGTTGGACATGGTCCAACAGGATGGGCGACCACCAACACATGTTCTCCCTGCTGCGCACTTTCCTCCATTTCTGCGTCTGTCTGGAGAATTATCCCATGGAGCTTGGCCCTTTTATCCTCTCAGTTCAGGTCAGTTGCTCAGTCATGTCCGACTCTTTGCGACCCCATGAATCACAGCATGCCAGGCCTCCCTGTCCATCACCAACTCACCCATCTCATCATCTGTCGTCCCCTTCTCCTCCTGCCCCCAATCCCTCCCAGCATCAAAGTCTTTACCAATGAGTCAACTCTTCACATGAGGTGGCCAAAGTACTGGAGTTTCAGCTTTAGCATCATTCCTTCTGAAGAAATGGACTGGTTGGATCTCCTTGCAGCCCAAGGGACTCTTCAGAGCTCAGCCTTCTTCACAGTCCAACTCTCACATCCTTACATGACCACAGGAAAAACCATAGCCTTGACTAGACGGACCTTAGTCGGCAAAGTGATGTCTCTACTTTTGAATATACTGTCTAACTTGGTCATAACTTTTTTTCCAAGGAGCAAGCGTCTTTTAATTTCATGGCTGCAGTCACCATCTGCAGTGATTTTGGAGCCCCCCCAAAATAAAGTCTGACACTGTTTCCACTGTTTCCCCATCTATTTATCCTCTCAGTATTCCACTAATATGTGCCTCTGAACTGGAGAAAATCAGAAGAGTTTGTAGCTGACACGTTGATGGATTTTTATCTTATTTCATTTAATATTACCATTTTACAATTTCCTCAAAATGTGAGTAATCTACTGAGGACCTTGTTGTTGTTTAGTCCCTAAGCTGTGTCTGACTCTTTGGGGACTCCATGGACTGTAGTCGGCCAGGCTACTCTGTCCATAGCATTTCCCAGGCAAGAACACTGGAATGGGTTGCCATGTCCTTCCCCAGGGGATCTTTCCAACTCAGGGATCAAACTCATATCTCCTCCTTTGGCAAACAGATTCTTTACCACTGAGCCACCAGGAAAGCCCACTGAGGATTTACAGCTTTGTTAATTTAGGACACTCAGAAATATTTAATTAATAAAGGAATAATACCTAGTCTATCTTTTGCATGAAATTTTTGTGTTCTTGTTTCTGCCATGAGACTATCTCATTTACAAAGAAAACACTCATTTGTTCATTTACTCATTTGTTTATTCATTCCTTAATTCATTCCATCACCTATTCAACAGTGACCTAACACCCACCAATGGCAAGGCTCTGTGCTAAACCTCAGGGATATGATGATGTGTAAAATGTAATCTGGGAAGAAGCAAATGAAAACAATCCTAATAAGG
The DNA here is from genome assembly GCA_006408675.1 of Madoqua kirkii. Lineage (NCBI taxonomy): Eukaryota > Metazoa > Chordata > Mammalia > Artiodactyla > Bovidae > Madoqua > Madoqua kirkii. The sequence goes on from SJYC01071454.1 coordinate 20,318, forward strand.
ATAGGGTTTATGACACAACAGAGGCATGAAGGCACCATGAGAACACAGAGAAGGAAACGCTTCCTGGAGAAATTGACGGACTCCCATTATCTGCCAGGACTAGACATGGAGCAAACTCCTGTGTTGGGAAGTACGAAGAACTGTTCCGATGAAATTTGATTTAAAAATGTGTGAAAGTGACCATCGCATTCTAGGGACAGAGAATATTATGCACAATGATGATGCTACCACGTGGACTTTGCCTTCAACACAATGGCTCACACCTGACCTGGTTTATCAGTACATTCAATATTACCCTCCTAAGTGGACTAGTCCTAATCTAGTCTTTATCCCCCTTCAGGTCAAGTGCAGTGGCTTCCTGTTTTGTCTGCTGCATGCACACTTGCCCTTCACAATCTTTTTCTCAGAAACCAGGGGACGAGAAAACATAAGTAAGCTCATGCCTTTTCTCACTCGGTCATGTCCCACATTTCTTATCTGAGCATTAGAATATCCTAGAGAGGTTTTCTAAAGTGTAAGTAGCTGGCCTTTAACCTCTGAAGTTCTGGTGATTTCAAAGGTGGTACCCAGGCTGCTGCCATCCTACCTTCTCCATGTCTCACTTGAGATTTCAGTTGAGATGAGATTTGAGTTGATTTCACCAGTTCCATCTGCATATATACTATTGGCTAATGTGTTTATGGTTCTTCTCAGAAACCAGGGGACGAGAAAACATAAGTAAGCTCATGCCTTTTCTCACTCGGTCATGTCCCACATTTCTTATCTGAGCATTAGAATATCCTAGAGAGGTTTTCTAAAGTGTAAGTAGCTGGCCTTTAACCTCTGAAGTTCTGGTGATTTCAAAGGTGGTACCCAGGCTGCTGCCATCCTACCTTCTCCATTTCTCACTTGAGATTTCAGTTGAGATGAGATTTGAGTTGATTTCACCAGTTCCATCTGCATATATACTATTGGCTAATGTGTTTATGGTTCTTCTTCCCCCAGAGAAGATGGCCCCAGGAAGTCAGAGATTTTATTCTGGTTTGTTTATCACTCCCAGTGCTTATAAAAGTGCCTGGCACATGGGAAGTGTTAAATAAATAATTTTTTTAAATACATTAAATGGACAAAGGCAAGGAAGGGTTTAACACACTCAAGAGAAGTGAATTGAGAGTGGCAACATGCAACAGGAAATGGCTGGGGAAGAGGAGGTCTTGTAAAACATAAAGGACTAGGGTATTGTTCCTTAAAAAGATGGGGAGTATTAACCATTTTCAACAAGAGACTGTCACAACACAATTTGTATTTTAGGAAACTCTCTTACTGGATTTATGAAGGAGGTGAATTTGTCCCTAAAATGGGTTCAGACGACTAGAAATAGCTGTTTGGAGACTCTTGTGATCACAATGAGGAAAGTCCAAAGATATGACACATTTGAACACTGCAATAGGGAAAGTAAGTAGAAATTAAACCACACGTGGGTTGGTTTTGTTTAATACAGTGACAGACATTAACTATAAAAGAGTAAATGGCCCCTTGTATTTTAACCTTTATAATTTACTGCTATTTCTTTGGACAAGTTTTTTTTTTTTTTGTCTTTTGGGTTCTCTCACTATTTTCATTAAACAAATGCAAATTAAGACAGACTTAAAAAATACAGAGTTAAGACATCTCCAGAAACCAAGCAGAAATCACTGAAGCCCGCCTGGATCCCTTTCACTTGAGTGCTCTTTCCCACACATGCCACGAGTGATCCTGTGTGTTTTCCTTCACAGCCTTGTCTCACAGGTCATTCTACACATTTAATATCCTCCTGTGAAACAAAATGATGCATAATGCCTGGGTCTGTTCTAAACCTCTTCTATTTTCCATTTATGCTCCGTTTTCCTATATCGATTCAAAGCTGAAAATAGAACTAAGGTATGCTCTTAGTACAACCTCTAGTGATTATTTTTATTACTCCTTTTTTTTTTCCAACTGAATAAACTCACAATAAATAAGAAGCACTTCCTCTGGGAGAGAATCTTCAAATAGACCTCAGCCTCTCACCCTTCAATCTTTTTTAAACTTGCTAACATAGTATTAAGTAAAGTCCTTCCCCTCCTCCCATTCTTTCAACCCAACACTACTTTGGTTTAAGAAGTAAATCTAATTAAAGGAGCATGGGAAATGGAAGCCGTTTTGTGTGTTAGGGAAGCTGGATCTGTGTAACTTTCACCAGTGATTGGGCTTACAAGATGGAAAATTCCTTAGACTGCTGGGCAAAGTACTCTTAATGCTGTTGAAACATCTGGTTTTCTTTGTGTAAAATCTTTTCCACGAGGTGGGCTAAGATTTTTATTCTAATTGAATTTGTAGTTAATTCCAGATAAAGATGAGTTTCTTTTCGCTGATAGTGCTCAAATCAGGGGTCCCAGCCTGCTGACTTGAAGCCTGTTTTTACTCAAAATTAATTAAAAAAAAAGAGTTGTTTTGCTCAATTGTTAGTATTTATAGGACAGAAAAACAATATCTAAAACCCTGGGATCCTGAGTTGGTCTTTTGAGTCATGTATGATGGACATAGAGGGGTATACTCCTGTGCCTTAAATGCAGTGTGTGTGTGCTAAGTCACTTCAGTTGTGTCTGATTCTTTGTGACCCCATGGTGGACTGTAGCCCACCAGGATCCTCTGTCCATGGGATTCTCCAGGCAAGAATATAGAGTGTTTCCATCCCCTTCTCCAGGGGATCTTCCTGACCCAGGGATCGAACCAGGTCTCCCACATTGCAGGTGGATTCTTTATTAACTGAGCCACAAGGGAAGCCCAAGGATACTGGAGTGGGTAGCCTATCTCTTCTCCAGGAGATCTTCCTGACCCAGGAATTGAACTGGAGTCTCCTCCACTGCAGGTGGAGTCTTTACCAACTGAGCTATTAGGAAGCCCTTAGATGTAGTATTGCTAACTAGTTAAGGGCACAGAGGATTTTGATTTGAAGACAGCATACCACCCTCCCTGTGAATGTTTGTTCTGGTGTTAATGGATCCTAAACAATTTGTTTACAACCGTAAACCACTCAAAAGAATGTAAGGAGTCAAGCTTTCCAAAATGTGTTGCAATATTTGTTAAACAGATTAATACACAGAGGAACAAAAGAAAGAATACAATATAAAGCATGTGAGTGTTCCAAGACTCTTGCCACTTACTTGACAGACTTCTGCTTCAACAGTGACCTTTTGGGACCTATGTTTTCTACAAGTTCATATTTTAGATATTACGAAATAAAGAAGACTATTAAATTGTACTTAGTTTATCTTTCTCAACCAATCCTGATAACTGATTGGACCTTCTTCCTCTCTCTCTCCTACCAAGTTTTGGGACAGAAATGAAAGCCAGGGCCTAGAACCAGAATCCAGAATAAGAAACAGACCTAGGCCCTCCACAGCTTATCAGGTAACCTGTCTCCTTTCAGCATCACTTAACAAAGCTGATGTCCCATTTTTTTTTCTAGAGGCTTGGGACCTAGAGAAGGACACCCTCTTTTCTCCCCAGCAGTAGAGAGTGATGTCGATCAAACGCCATGAGCACAGATCTTAAAGCAATATTGGCATTTTCAAAGCTCCCATAGTACTGATTAACCTTTGCATTCCTTTTCCTCCTTGAGGAGTCTGAATTTCTTGTCTTTTATCAGGACCTCTTAACATCCAGAATGTGGATCTATCTATAACTGCACTTTTTTTTTAATCCGTTCATGATTCTGATACACACTCTCTCCAGATGTCTGCTGTTTTGTCTGAGCTATTGAAGGAAAGAAGGAAGATGACTGATTCATTCCTAAAATTCAGTAGGCAGTCCATACATGATTTTTAAACTAATGAACTCAGTCATAGATTTTATCAGGAAAAAAATACATTCCTCTTATTCTGCCGAAGTTGCAAGTCATCATATGCAATGATAAGAAACGTTGGCTGTGCTAGATTAAATTAAATGCAGTAAGAAAAGAAAGTACTGTCTCAGAAAAAGAGAAGGTTGATTCCAATTTTCTCTAATATGAATGAAATGCATAAAAAATCACAATGCAATGAAAAATCACAGAAGCAAATTTTTGAGTACATCTCCGGTTATACTGGAAATATTGCTCTTGTTAAATTGCTAAAGTCTCTTTTACGACCTTGTGGACTATAGGCTGCCAACTCCTCTGTCTGTGGGATTTCCCAAGCAAGGTTGGCTTGGGTTGCCATTTCCTTCAAGGAATCTTCCTGACCCAAGAACTGAACCCATATTTCCTGCACTGGCAGGCGGATTCTTTACCACTCAACCACCTTGGAAGAACCTGAAATGTTAACTTCATGAAAATCAACTACAAGGACAAAGAATATTTGGTTATCTTCTTATTATCATTGAGTTTTCCATATTCTCATTAACATTGCCTATTGTAACTAAGTACAATAAAAGTAAGACGGAAGTAATAACCTTTTTGTTTTGTTTTATATATATATATATCTATATATTACATATATAGATATTAGATATGTAACATAAATATCTATATAACCTCCAGAATTCTTGCCTGGAAAGCCCCATGGATAGAGGAGTCTGGTGGGCTACATTCCATGGGGTCACAAAGATTTGAGGGACTGTGCACAAGGAGAATTATGGATCTCAATTCTTGATCTTATGTATATATGCACTCTCTGCTACATATGGCTGTATACTTCCCTTCTCTGGATTTTGTGTTTCACGGTGTAACTTTCCCTGGATGATATGGATGCAGAAGATAGGATGTTAGAGGGACTTACAGTGCAATTTTGTGCCTGGTTATACTTGCTTGTATTTATGCCATTCTTTTTTTTTTTTAATTGGAAGATCATTGTTTCACAATATTGTGTTAGTTTCTGCTGTACAACATGAATCAACTATAAGCATATATATATTTTTCCTTCCACTTGAGCCTCCCTCCTATACCCCCCATTCCACTCCTCTAAGTCATCACAGTGCATGAAGCTGGGCTCCCTCTGCTACACAGCAGCTCCCCACTAGCTGTCTATTTTGCGTAAGGTAATGTGCATACATCAAAGCTGCTCTCTGTGTGCCCCACTTTCTCCTCCCTTCACATCCACAAGTTCTTATTCCATTCTTAAAAGAGGCACACCGCCGCCCACCCCTCCTGCTGTTCCAGGAGGAGGGCGAGTGGCAGGTGGAATGGAGCCACCCCACCTGACGACATCATGGAGCTGAAGCATCCTAGCTGAGTTAGAAACTCATTAACACAAAGGCAACGCTTATTGCTATATTCCACTGGAAATTTGACAGGTCTTTTACTGGGAATATACAACAGTGAATAAAAAGACAGCAGCACTATTTATACTGGATTGAGGGGAAAATGTGCGATATAAAAATATGATCTATCTAGTGTTCTTGCCTGGAGAATCCCAGGGATGGGGGAGCCTGGTGGGCTGCCATCTATGGTGTCACACAGAGTCAGACACGACTGAAGTGACTTAGTAGTAGTGGTGGTAGTAGTAATAGTATCTATCTATTAGGTACTGATTTGATCTGGGGCTTCCCTGGTGGCTCAGTTGGTAAAAGAATCTGTCTTCAATGCAGGAGACCTGGGTTCAACCCCTGGGTTGGGAAGATCCCCAGGAGAAGGGCGTGAAAACCTACTCCAGTATTCTTTCCTGAAGAATCCCCGTGGACAGAGGAGCCTGGCAGGCTGCAGTCCGTGGGGTCACAAAGAGTGGGACACCACTGAGCAACTAAGCACAGCACAGTGATTTGATGTGAAGAAAAAGTGAATCAGCAAAAAATATAAAGTAGCATGTAAGAGGTGCCTTTGATAGATAATGAAACTGAATTTTTTCATTCTCTTCTCTGAAATTTGTCTCTTAATGTGACTTCCATTTTTTCCTGTAGCATGTTCATCTTTTTCTAATTTGTATTTATTTTCATGTTACTTATTTATGTATTACATGTTCACATACACTGGTTTTTATAATGTAAATATTTTCTCAATTTATGTAAAATTTTATTTTAAATATAAATTAATAGTTTTTACTGTATGCTTTACTGCATGTTTAAAAAATGTTTACATTTCAATTAGCCATAATTGTTAGTGATTTAATTTTGTATATGCTGTGAATTAGGAACCCAACTCTACTCCTACCCTCTGACAAAAGTTTTCATCTCCAGTACTTAATAATCCAATTTCTCCTGGTTGATGTGACATGTCATTATTGCTATGTAACAAGAATTGAGTGATGTATTTTTTTGAATAATATTTTCCTAATAATAGTCTCCTTCATTATATTAAATGGTATTAAAATATGCATGAAATTACTTTTGATGAAAAAGGCAGTAACATATACAACATAATATGCCCCTAATTCTACAAAACTAATACACACCCACAAATATATGCAAGGAAGATTAGAAAGAAATCTAAGACATTGAAAGTAAAATTGCCAGTCTCTCAGTCATGTCTGACTCCTTGTGACCCCATGGACTATAACCCACCAGGCTCTGCTCTCCATGGAATTCTCCAGGCAAGAAAACTGAGGTGAGTAACCATTCCTTTCTTGAGGGGATCTTCCCAACCCAGGGACTGAACACAAGTCTCCTTAATGATACCTAATTCTGAGTGAATGGAAGGAGATAATTTTCATTCCTTCTTCACTATTTTCTGTTCTTTCTAAATGATTTACTGTAAATATAAAATATTAAAAATGCATACAAATAAATAATTTTAAAAGAAAAAACTAAGACTTCAATAACTTGAAAAGTTCTATTAGCTAGAAGTCCAAGTTTATTTTATTTGTATTTCAGATAAAATAACAAATTATTTCCTGATTTTTCATAATTAATCCAAAGGGATGACATTCAGCTTGCATTTAGCCAAAAAAAAAGGTCATTAATTTAAATTTTCTTTCTCTTCTTGAAAGTCATTTCCCAACCCATCCTACTGCTAATCTTAGGAGTAAGAATTATTGTGTCCTTTAGATTGTTAGGGAATTCCTAATGTCACAGAAAAGAGTGCCTCCCTTTGCTTAGAGAAATAAATTTATATGAATATCCCCTTTACCCATCAAAGAGGCTTTCTGTAGACACAGAGAGATTCTCTACTTGGAGAGAAAAGGATCCATCCAGTGTCATAGCTGGATAATTCTTTAAATTACTAAGATAAGGCATGTGCTGCAGCAACTCAATGGCTGAACTCTTGAGGGAAAACCCAAGTCTGAGAAAAGATATTTACAAAGAGGGTGAAGAACTCCTGGCCTTCTTACTCCATCCCAGGAATACCTCTCAACATATTCAAGGTACAAGGTAATAAGGAAAAGGAATTAACTACGACCTCTCCTGCCACATGTCAAAGTTAATTCTACTTTAAACGAGTCTTAATTATGCCAGTGAAGCTTAGACTTAAATGGAGAGAACATGTTCCCTGAAACTGTAACTTTTACTGTGAGGATGAAGGAAGATTTAAAGTAAGTTTCCTTTAAATGTAGTGAGCCTAATTTTGAGACTATAGTGTCAATTTTTGAGGCAATAAGGCCTACATCTCTCATAGAGTGATTGGCTTGTTTTCACTCCCTGTCTGTGAAATTACTCACACTAGGGAAAACTCTCATCGTCTAGAAAGTATTTAGCCTCTGATTGTCTGAACTTGGTGTATTTAATCCCTGTACTAAGTTTTTTATTCACATGTATTCTTTTTGTTGAGGATATAAGACCTAACAATGTCATAAACACTTGTTTCTTCCCATGATTGGAAGTCACCCATTTTTTGATAGCCTACTGTGTGCCAGAAGATGAGCTAAGACTATGACGCTTATAGACTTTTATTGAAATATAATTGACACACAGCATTATGTTAGTTTCAGGTGTACAGCATTATGATTTCATATATGTGTATACTACAAAATTACTAGCACAATATGTCTTGTTAACATCCATCATCACACATGGTTATATTTTTAAGAATATTTGAAGCATCTCTGTATGACAGATATAGTCATTTTTTTTTTTCCAGAAGAATCTGAGATATAAAAAAGTAAACAACGTGTCCAAGATCACATTACTTTTAAATGGCTGGAGCTCAAATCCACACCTTTTTGACACAATGCTGGACATTCTTCCTATAGACTGCATTATCTCCTACAAGGGAAACCTTAATTCATTGCTTATTACATTACTTTTATGGAGATGCACACACTGACAATAACTTATTTGCCAAATTTGATTGAAGGCTTAGTTTTCATATATGGACAGAGCTTCTCCCATGTATGCAGGTGAGACTGATGTCTTTCTAAATCATTCATTGTATAGGTTGCCAAACTAGCAGTATCTTCTTCCTGAGCTACCATTTTGTGTTTTATCTGTCTACATTTTCAAAGCAACTTGGGGCTAGCAGCAAAATAGAGAAGAGAGTAAAGAGATTTCCCATATACTCCCTGCTCTCACACAGGAACAGCCTCTCCCATTTTCATTCTCAGTGGGTGGAGATGGGCAGAATTTGAAGGAGCAGGTGAGCTGTCCACAAATGTGGTCATCTTCTCACTGCAGTGGAAAGGCTTCCCACTGCAGGAGGACAAGGTTGTAAGGGAAGCTAAGCCAGCCAGGGACCAGCGGGGCTAGGTTTCCTTCTCCCTCGAGTTTTTAAGATTTTAAAATAATGCTAATAGGAGATAATTACTAAGGTTCTTTTTTTCTTTTAATTTTAAAGGGTTGATTTTTAAGAACAATTTTATTTTTTAATTTATTTTATTGAAGTATAGTTGATAAAAGCGATTTTAGATTGACAAACAAGTTGAAATAAAAGTAAAGAGATTTCCCTGACCCTGTTACATACATGACTTCTGTTATCTATACGCAACAGAAAGATGTGTATTGTGTGTATACACACACACACACACACACACACACACACATATATATATATATATATTTTTTTTTGCTAAGGATGAACCTACATTGACACATCACAATTATCAAACGTTCATTGTCTACCTTATGCTTCAAACTTGCTGATGTACTTTCTCTGAGTTTGGATAAGCCTTTCATTGCATATATATATATATTAGTATAACATCATATAGAATTTTTTCGCTGCCTGAAAAATACTGTGCTTTGTCTATTCATTCTACTCTTCTGAACTATCCCCATAACTGCTGATCTTTTAAAAAAAATCTATATAGTTTTGCCTTTTCTAGGCTGTCATATATGAATAGTTGCAATTACACAGTATATAGTCTTTGTATATTGCTTTCTTCACCTAGTAATATGCATTTAAGACTCTTCCATGTTTTTTCATGGGTTGATAGCTCATTTATTTTTAACATTGCATAATATTTCATTTTCTAGATGTGCCATAATTTAGGGACTTCCCTGACAGCTCAGCAGTAAAGCATCTGCCTGTAGTGCAGAAGAGGCAGGAGACACGAGTTTGATCCCTGGGTCAGGAAATTCCCCTGGAGGAGGAAATAGCAACCCGCTCCAGTATTCTTGCCTGGCAAATCCCGCAGACTGAGAAGCCTTGTGGGCTATAGTCCATGGGGTCACAAAGAGTCGGACATGACTGAGCAATTAAGCATGAGCAGGAGCCCCAGAATTTACCTACTGAGGGGCGTCTTGGTTTCTTCCAAGTTTTGGCGCTGATGAAGGAAACTGCTCTAAACATCTGTGTTTGGGTTTTTTCATGGACATAAAATTTTTGTTCCTTTAGGTAAACAGCAAGGAATGCAATTGCTGGATTATATGGTAGGAATATACTTAGTTTTATAAGAAATTTCTAAAATATCTTCCCAAGTGGCTGTTCTGTTTTTGCAGTACCATCAGCAACGCGTGCACATTCTTGTTGCTTCTTATCCTCACCATCAATTGCTGTTGTCAATTCTCTGGATTTTTTTTCTTATTATTTTAATTTGCGTTTCCCTGATAGCATGATGTGAAGCATCCTTTTGTCTGCTTATTTGTCATCTGGATACTTTCTTTGGTGAAGTAACTTTTATGGCCTCTGGCTCACTTTTTAATTAGTTGCTTGCTTTCTTACTGTTGAGTTTTAAGAAATTTTACCAGGCTTAAGAGTTTTTAGGACTTCCCTGGTGGCTCAGATGGTAAAGCGTCTGTCTGCAATGCGGGAGACCTGGGTTCGAGCCCTGGGTTGGGAAGATCCCCTGGAGAAGGAAATGGCAATCCGCTCCAGTACTATTGCCTGGAAAATCCCATGGACAGAGGAGCCTGTTAGGTTACAGTTTATGGGGTCACAAAGAGTCAGACACCACTGAAGGACTTCACGTTCAAGTTAAGAGGTTTTAAACCTGGTAAAATGTCTTCCTTAATTGGTAGAATTCACTAGCAAACCCATAGTGCTTTCTGATTTAGAAAGTTATTGATTATTGATTTAATTTCTTTAGCAAATGCAAGTCTATTCGTATCATCTGTTTCTTCTTAAGTGAGTTTTGGTATACTGTGTCTTTTGAGAAATTAATCCATCTCATCTAGGTTAGCAAACCCCTGTGTTTTCCTTTCTCACCAGTAAAATCATTAGATTAAGATTTTTATTTAGGACAACTAGACCGAACTTAAATAAAACATGACTTGGGTAATTATGGTATTATCATATGGTAATATTTGTGCAACCAAGTTTTTAGATTTTTATCATCTTATAAGAAGGGTGAGGACAGAGAATGGGAAACAGAACTGTCAAAAATGATGGCATATGGTAATAATTCAGAGTTTTAGTATTTTAGTCAACAAGGTCAGGCTAGGGGTGACTTGGGAAATAAAAAGTAAGTAGATGCCTTAAAGAAGGTGATTAGAGAGGGCAAACCATTAAGAGAATTGGTCCAGGAGAAACTGATATCAGAATTCACTTTTGTGGACTCCATGTGGGCCAGAAAAGGAACTTTTTGAGTTTACAGTGGGTTTCACTGAGGATATTAAGTTCTCCAAATATGACTTTCCCTGTGGGGATTTTATATTACCAATACAGATACCAAGGGATTGATGAGAAGTTCATATAAGAAAATACGTTAAGTGATATTCTAAGTCTGATATTGTAAGCATCATTCAGTAATATTTTGATGGAATCTACCTATAAAATCAAACGTGAGAGGACAAAGAAAATGTGTATTAGTAAGAGTGACTGAATTAAGAATATCGAATTCCATTAGTTGATCTTCTGAGTTCAACTTTCTAATATAAGGAAAGCAAAACCTCTGTTAAGTCCCCAAGATACTTTTTTTTTCATGAGGTAGATTATAAACTTGTAATTGACTCATCAAATTTGTAGCTTGAGGGGGCCCATCCCACACACCTGCGGTTCCCATTGGATAACTGAAAGCATCCCTTCCTTTTCTTTGATGTAGTAAATTCCCAAAAGCCATTGGTGATTTAGAGACTTCTCTGAAGAAAACTATTCCTGGAATAGGATAAAGCGGTAATGTTTTTAAATATCCTCTAGCTCCTTAGATTTAAGGAACAACAACAACAAAATAATTCTAAGTAAAAGAGAATCAACTAAGAATTTCCAGACATTTTCTTTATGAAACCAGATGGTAACTGTTCATTGATATTTTCTAAATGAGGCATCCGGAGGGACAAATGAGTGGGAATAGATAACTAGGGCTGCCTATATTCAACTTAGCATCAAATTTAGCTGCAAATGCAGAGCAGTTAAAAGTCCAGGCAGTCATTACTTAATCTTTACAGATATCTATTCCTTGAAAGGGCTTTGCTTTTGTTATTTTTGACTTTAAAAACAAACAGTGTTTTTCTTTTGAAATAATTAAAGGGAAAGGAAGTCTAAAGAGAGACTGAGTGACATCCAATATTCTCTAATACCCTCTTGTTGCTTTAGGTGATTGGTATACTTAATTAAGGAGGGTCCTGGGTCTATCATCGACCAGGGCCTGACCTGGGGGTGGAGGAAACAAGTGAGCTGTAACCTGACCGAGCGCAGGTGCGTGCCTGCAGGTCACACACTGGGAAAACATGTGGCCTCAGCAATCCTTTCCCAAGTCTTGCCCTGCCTTTAACTATTTCAGGTCTTCTCAAGTGTTCACATTCCCTCAGGCTTAGACAATGTCCATACTTTCCTATAGATTAAGATTTTCAAGTTTGAAAAGGAAGTGCCTAAGGTTAAGGGTCTTATTTAAGTCTGTAGAGTCCTTGGTAAGGAATATAACTCATCTCTCTGACTGCCAATCGCTTTTTAGTATGCTGCATACAGTTCATTTACCATGCACACTCTCACTAAGCCATGCATGCATGTTGCTTAAAAGAAGCATTTTCTTCTGGAGCGTAGCATAACTTTATTATTTCTTCCTTTTGTATTCTCTCTTTTCTTCCCTCTCTGCCTGTTTTTGTTTTTCCTTCCTTCCTTTTCTTTTTTTTTCCAATTTATCTATCTATTGGTCCACTTGTCTACCTGACACAGGTAAAGCAATCTTTGTTTTTGCTGGATTCCAGAAAACTGAGTTCTTGTACATCCAGAATATAATGTTAAGGAAAATGCAATGGCAGATAAGCTGTGTTCTCTGTGAATTTTTCAATCTTACAAGAGGTGTCTATTGATAGAAAGACTGTGGATTGATGAGTCTTCAAATCCCACACACACAGAATTAAGGGAAAAAGACTCAATGGACAATGGACAATCTTATTGTAAATTGTCTATAAACCACAAGATATATACCTACAGAAAATAAACATTTAAAAAATGATCTTACTTCACATTAACAAAGAACATGTCATTAAAAAAAGTACATGCACCTGTTTATTTATGTGATTTATATTTCAACATTTGTAATTCTATTTAGGAAAAATATTCTAGAACTGATAACACATTTACCTGAGTTTTTAAATTAATTAATTTTATTTTTAATTTTTTAATATTAAATTTATTTTTTTGTTTTTATTTTTAATATAAATGTATTTATTTTAATTGGAGGTTAAATACTTTACAATATTGTATTGGTCTTGCCATACATCAACATGAATCTGCCACAGGTATACACGTGTTCTCCATCCTGAACCCCTCTCCCTCTTCCTTCCCCGTACCATCCCTCTGGGTCATCCCAGTGCACCAGCCCCAAGCATCCAGTATCATGCATCAAACCTGGACTGGTGATTCATTTCATATATGATATTATACATGTTTCAATGCCATTCTCCCAAATCATCCCACCCTCTCCCTCTTCCACAGAGTCCAAAAGCTTGTTCTATACATCTGTGTCTCTTTTGCTGTCTTGCATACAGGGTTATCATTACCATCTTTCTAAATTCCATACATATGCATTAGTATACTGTATTGGTGTTTTTCTTTCTGGCTTACTTCACTCTGTATACTAGGCTCCAGTTTCATCCACCTCATTAGAACTGACTCAAATGTATTCTTTTTGATGGCTGAGTAATACTCTACTATGTATATGTACCCCAGCTTTCTTATCCATTCATCTGCTGATGAACATCTAGGTTGCTTCCATGTCCTGGCTATTAGAAACAGTGCTGCGATGAATATTGGGATACATGTGTCTCTTTCAATTATGGTTTCCTCCATGTGTATGCCCAGCAGTGGGATTGCTGGGTCATAAGGCAGTTCTATTTCCAGTTTTCTTAAGGAATCTCCAAACCGTTCTCCATAGTGGCTGTACTAGTTTGCATTCCTACCAACAGTGTAAGAGGGTTCCCATTTCTCCACATTCTCTCCAGGATTTATTGTTTGTATACTTTCGGATCGTCAGCCATTCTGACTGGCATGAAATGGTACCTCATTGTAGTTTTGATTTGCATTTCTCTGATAATGAGTGATGTTGAGCATCTTTTTGTGTGTTTGTTAGCCATCTGTATGTCTTCTTTGGAGAAATGTCTATCTAGTTCTTTGGCCCATTTTTTTGATTGGGTCTCTTGTAGACTTTTGGATCACAGCCATTCTGACTGGAGTGAAATGGTACCTCATTGTGGTTTTGATTTGCATTTCTCTGATAATGAGTGATGTTGAGCATCTTTTCATGTGTTTGTTAGCCATCTGTATGTCCTCTTTGAAGAAATGTCTATTGAGTTCTTTGGCCCATTTTTTGATTGGGTCATTTATTTTTCTGGAATTGAGCTGCAGGAGTTGCTTGTATATTTTTGAGATTAGTTGTTTGTCAGTTGCTTCATTTGCTATTATTTTCTCCCATTCTGAAGGCTGTCTTTTCACCTTGCTTATAGTTTCCTTTGTTGTGCAGAAGCTTTTAAGTTTAATTATGTCCCATTTGTTTATTTTTGCTTTTATTTCCAATATTCTGGGAGGTGGGTCATAGAGGATCCTGCTGTGATGTATGTTGGAGAGTGTTTTGCCTATGTTCTCCTCTAAGAGTTTTATAGTTTCTGGTCTTATGTTTAGATCTTTAATCCATTTTGAGTTTAATTTTTGTGTATGGTGTTAGAAAGTGTTCTAGTTTCATTCTTTTACAACTGGTTGACCAGTTTTCCCAGTGCTGTCTATGCTGGTCATAATTTTTCTTCCAAGGACCCAGTGTCTTTTAATTTCATGGCTGTAGTCACCATCTGCAGTGATTTTGGAGCCCAACAAAATAGTCTGTCACTGTTTCCACTGTTTCCCCATCTATTTCTCATGAAGTGATGGGACCAGATGCCATGATCTTAGTTTTCTGAATGTTGAGCTTTAAGCCAACTTTTTCACTCTTCTCTTTCACTTTCATCAAGAGGCTCTTTAGTTCTTCTTTGCTTTCTGACATAAAGGTGGTGTCATCTGCATATCTGAGGTTATTGATATTTCTCCCAGGAATCTTGATTCCAACTTGTGCTTCATCCAACCCAGCGTTTCTCATGATGTACTCTGCATATAAGTTAAATAAGCAGGGTGACAATATACAGCCTTGATGTATTCCTTTCCCTATTACTATATACTTATTACATATATTAATAATAAAAATGATGACTGATTTACACAGTACTTATATGTACACACATAAATATAATAATGTTCTATCAACAACAGCATTCTCCTCTTCATATTTGATACAGTGAAATATATCATCATATGTGATGTGTCAGAATCAAGGTTTTATTTGAGGTTGGTATAATTTCAAAGCCTGCAGTTTTTCCATTACTTCAAACTGCTTCTTCAGCAGTATGAAAAGGCATATTAAAGATGGACTAATTATAAGTAAATAAGCTGATATGTCTTTTAACTTACTATCAGTAATTGCTTAAATTTTCTTTTCATTTTTATATTATTTTTCTCTATAACAAATGCAAAACTGGTTTCCTATATGTCAACTCTTTATCCATGCCTTTCTATCTTCAGCTTCTTCTCTTTCAAAGTGAAAATCGCACTGCTAAACAATGGCCTGTATGGCTCAGAATCTCATCTAGTGTCAGTTCTAGTCAGTGACAGATGTCCACTGATAAGAATTTTATCTCTGAGAGTTTCTACCAAGTCACAGCTGATCTTTACACAATTGGCTGCTTCATAGTTGGTGAAAATACGGTACTGAATAACAATAGCCAAAGCCCTGTTACATTTTATTTTCCAATAAACTTCTAATGAGAAATCAATGGAAGGGAAGAAAAAGTCTGGAATGGATTAATGATAACGGGAAGATTTAATATGAACTGAGACTTCAGGGCCCTTCACTTGCACAGGTCCTTTCCAAAGCTGTCTGGTCAAGATAAATTTACAGAATTTTTCTTTAAATAGTCACCTCGTTCCAAATTATATAAGCTTTATATTCCACAAAATCTAGATTCTTTAATGTGAAATGTGTAAGTGATAGGGATATTTCTAGCTCAAATTCAAGATCTACATTAAGAATAAATAGATAATGGAAAGAAGAAAATGAGAGGAGCAATAAAAGGACAAAATGACAAAGCTGATTTTTCTTTAATGGAAAGTTTGAGAATAATCATTGGGAAGAACCTATTGAGAAACAAAATACAATGAAATGAAATTAGGGACTAAAGAAAAAAATTTTTAATCTCTCACTTAGGAGCATTTCTTGGCAATAAAATTTCCACATCAATTCCCCACACAATTGACCTTAAGTATATTTAAATTTCAACTTGTCACAGAGAATTTTGTGTAAACTTTTAATCAAGAGTTATCTTTCTATAAGTCTTAGATACATACACAAAAGCTGAAACTCAGCTGCATAACAAGGGCACATCGCAGGTAAATAATGAAGTAGAACAGGTCAATAATGACAGAAAACTAGCTTTCATCAGAGAGATCCAGAGCCTTCTGATCTCCCTGACTTATGAACAAATCCTTCAGTCATCTCAATTGTGAAATGCATTGCTTGTTTCCATAATACATGCACTCAAAAAAATTCTTCTTTTTTTCCTTTTTACTAAAATTGGGATACATGAAAATAAAAGCACAGCAGGATGACTCTCTTGCCTAAACATACTCTTGTTTTGTTCCAATTTGCAGTAATGCTTTGTCTCTATGTTACTTTTCTATGATCTTTGCTTACTTCATGCACACTTTATCTCTACTGTTGCTGTATCTTTTCCTAGTTTTGCCAGCTCCTGAAGGCCTTCAGAAAAGCCACAAATAAAAATGCATGAAGCCACAATTAACAATAGTTAACTCAATTATAAAAGCCTTTGATAGCTAAACAATGGATATTCCACTTTTCTCAAATGACAATTTGCATTTAACCCAAAACTCTTGTATACTGTGCTAAAAAGTCACCTTTCAAAACAGAAGAAAGACTGGATTGGGGAGGGGTCTATAAATTTAAAAGATACTTAACAGAAAAGTAAAAGAGACACAAAGTACCCTGTATTTTTGAAGAGATATAAAGGATTTGAAAGAGTAGGGAGAATTTATTAGCACAGAGAGGGAAGATTAATTTCACCCAGAAAATTGCAGAAAGTGATTTAAACAAATAAACATGGAGAAGAAATCTCTTATAACTAATTTTAAATCATTCTATGGAATGATTCATTAAAATTTTTTGTTAGTTTCAAAGACAAATTCAGGATGGTCTTATGTATTTTCTGTACTGGTTTTTTGCATGCACATCCACAGGTGTGTGTGTGTGTGTGTATGTGTGTGGCAAAGGGAAGTGATAATCATGCCTAGACAGAAAAAATATATATATATTTTCCTACTTTACGGAGATCAATTTGACATATGACATAGTGCAAATTTAAAATGTACAACATGTTAATACTTATATACTGCAAAATCATTATCATGATAGACTTAGCTAAAATCCTCAATCATGTCACATAATTACCATTTATTTTTGTGGTGAGAAGAGTTATATCTACTCTCTTAGTAACTATCAAGTACCTAATACAATGTTGCTAACTATAATAACCATGCTGTAAATTAGATCCCCAGAACTTACTCATCTTATACATGGAAGTTTTTATGCTTTGATTGACATTTCCCCATTTCCCCCACCCCCAAAGACCCTTGTAACCACCATTCTATTCTGTTTCTATGAGTTAGGTTTTTTCAGATTGCACCTTTAAGTGATAGCATATAGTATTAAGCTTTCTCTGCCTGACTTATTTCCCTTTGCATAATGAACTCAAGGTTCATCCATGTTGAAAGAATGGCAGGATCCTTTCTTTTTCGTGGCTGAATAATACTTCATTGTGTGTGTGTGTCTGTGTGCATGTGTATCACATCTTCTTTATTCATTTATTGACAGACTCTTAGGTTGTTTCCATATCTTGGCTATTATGAAAAATGCTTCAGTGAAGATGGGAATAAAGAGATCTCTTCAAGTCAGTGATTTCATTTCCATTGGAGAGATATCAAGAAGTAGGATTGTTGGATCATATGGTAGCTCTACTTTTAATTTTTTTGGAATCACCATACTGTTTTCTATAATGTCTGTACCAATTCACATTCCCACCAACAGTGGACAAGTGTTCGCTTTTCTCTATATTCTTGCCAATACTTATTATTTTGTGTCTTTTTGGTGACAGTTATTCTAACTAGTATGAAACGATCTCACTGTGGTTTTGATTTGCATTTTCCTGATTATTAGTAATGCTGAGCACCTTTTCATGTGCCTGATGGTCATTTGTATATCTTATTTGGAAAATTGGCTGATTAGATTCTTTGCCCATTTTTTCAATTGAGTTATTCAGTTATATGCCATTGAGTTTTATGAACTCATTTTTATATGTTAGATATTAACCCCTTGTGAGATATATAGTCTGCAAACATTTCCTGTCATTCCACAGGTTGCCTTTTCATTTTGTTGATGGTTACCTTTGCTGTACAAAAGTATTTTAGCGCAATGTAACCCCACTTATTTATTTTGCTGTTGTTGTCTTTGCTTATGGTGTCAAATCCAAAATAATAATAATAATAATTACCAAAACCAGTGTCAAAGAGGTTATCCACTATGTCCTCACTTAGGAATTTTATGGTTTGGGGGCTCACATTCAAGTAAAGTTTTAATTATTTTAGAGTTGATTTTTTGTGTATGGTGTGAAGTAGGAGTCTAGTTTCATTCTTTTGCTTATGAGTATGTTCCCAACACCATTTATTGGGAGACTGTGTTTCCTTTGTACATTCTTGATTCCTTTGTGGAAAATTAATCAGTCAGATATGTATAAGCTTATTTTGAGGGTCTCCATTTGATTTCATTGATGTATGTGTCTGTTTTTATGTCAAACACATACTGTTTTGATTACTATAGCTTTTTAATATAGTTTGAAACTAGGAAGTGTGATGCATTCAGCTTTGTTTTTCTTAAGAATGTTTTGACTTTTAATTTTAAAATTTGTAATTTGGTTTCCTCTGTGAAAGGTTAATAACAATATCTCCTTCTGTACAATTAACATGTATTTGATGTTTAATAGACTTTAAAGTACTGATTATTATTAGACAATGTCTAATTTTCTTGTTAATTTGTTTCCTTACAAGTTTCTACAATGGTTCATGGAAAAGATATTTTTTGAAACTCTCATATTTTTCCTCACTGATCCAGGCCTTTGGGATAAAATAGTGAAGAAAGAGGCAAAAGTCCCTGTCTTATAATTTATATCCTGGTAGTTGCTGGATTATAGCAGCAATGTAGACAATTATAGCCAGACTCATCAAGAAACAAAGAGAGAAAAATCAAATCAATAAAATTAGAAATGAAAACGGAGAGATCACAACAGATAACACAGAAATACAAAGGATCATAAGAGACTACTATCAGCAATTATATGCCAATAAAATGGACAATGTGGAAGAAATGGACAAATTCTTAGAAAAGTACAACTTTCAAAAACTGAACCAGGAAGAAATAGAAAATCTTAACAGACCCATCACAAGCACAGAAATTGAAACTGTAATCAGAAATCTTCCAGCAAACAGAAGCCCAGGTCCAGACGGCTTCACAGGGGAATTCTACCAAAAATTTAGAGAAGAGCTAACACCTATCCTACTCAAACTATTCCAGAAAATTGCAGAGGAAGGTAAACTTCCAAACTCATTCTGTGAGGCCACCATCATCCTAATACCAAAACCTGACAAAGACACCACAAAAAAAGAAAACTACAGGCCAATATCACTGATGAACATAGATGCAAAAATCCGCAACAAAATTCTAATTAATTAATTTTAATTGGAGGCTAATCATTTACAATATTGTGGTGGTTTTTGCTTACACTGACATGAAATTAGTCACGGGTGTACCTGTGTCCCCCGTCTGAACCCCTTTCCCTCCTCCCTCCCCACCCCATCTCTCTGGGTTGTCCCTGGGCACTGGCTTTGAACGTCCTGTTTCATGCATCGAACTTGGACTAGTCATCTATTTCACATATGGTAATATACATGTTTCAATGCTCTTCTCTTAAATTATCCCACCCTCGCCTTCTCTTACAGAGTCCAAAAGTCTGTTCTTTGTATCTGTGTCTCTTTTGCTGTCTTGCATATTACCTGAATTTTTAAATAGAGTCAGTTGACCTTATATTGAAGAATACCTTCACTGTGAATATTAATAACCTACTTCTTCTCCACTCTGTGCCTTAAACTAATGGACTACATTGATTGACAGCTTTTCAAAGTGTCATCTGAATGCCCTTAGGAGCCATTCAATTACAAGTATCCATTTGCCCAAACTGACTTGAACTTCAATGAAGTATCTTCCGTTAGTGTAACCAGGCAAAATCATGTTATGTTGTGACCAGATGCTCCAATTGCTTCTGTTGGAGGAGTGAGTGTACTAGAGTGGATGTAGGCCTTTGAGTCACAAGGCCTGAAATGCAAATTTACCTATTATATGTGAAATTTGGGCAACTTACTCTTAAGAGAGGAGGGCATGACAAGCCACTCCAGTATTTCTGCCCAGAGAATCCTCATGGACAGAGAAGCCTGGCAGGCTATAGTCCATGGGGTCACAGAGAGTCAGGCATGACCGAGCAACGAAGCACAGCACAGCACAGTGGCTCTGAAGAACCTCAATTCCAATGTAAAGTGAGAATTCAAAGACACACCCAAACAAAACTGCTGACCGCAGGTAAATACACCAATAAAACCAATGTTCCAATTTAGTGCTGAGAATCTTCTCTTTTCTGATGCCAGAACGAACTGCTCTTCGGCGTCCACGTGGCTCCCCATCCTTCCATCCTCTCTGCTGCATTCTGCTGGCCTCTTTGTTCACCTTGCCTCTCTTTGATCTCCTTCTCTGTTGATGTTTGCTTCTTTTCATTCCCCCAGAGTCTCTTTTTTTTTGCAGAAAGTTGTAGCCAATTAGAATGTTCTGCTCCTTCTGATCACTGAACTGATTAATCGGTGCTCTGGACTCCATCAGCTCTTTATGTTTGTAGCCTCACTGACTTCTCAAAAGATTTTGACCACTGGGAATGCTTTTGCTGTGCCCCCACTCAAAATTCTCACCATGTCCAAACATGTGTACTTGCTCTAAGATGATGTTTTTTTCCAGATGTTTGTGCATACTAGTTAAGAGTTCTCTGTGTATTTAGGAGATCCTATGAGAAGGACTGCTATGCAGCAGAAATAGTAGGTAAGACTCTTGTTTCTTTCCTTTCTCCTCTATTTTCTCCTGACTTTTTAAACCCATCCTGGAATGTCAGGATTAGAACTCCAGAAATTCCAAAGTCTCCCTCAAAATGTCCTGTTTCACATCCTTTTGCACATAAGGTGAACAAAATTTTCCTCATCACTAAACTATACTCTTTTAAATCATAGGATGCTCAATAATAACAAGAGCATTTTCCGTTCTCAGGTCACATTTTAATTTTCTCACTATTTCTTCTTTTGCCTGTATCCTTATCCTATCAGGAGGCTGGAATTGTATTTATAAATTATACAAGCCTTTCAATAAATAAAGCTGAGAACTTTGATCTGTTTTTAAGATTACTTATCTTCATATTGCCAGTGGCATTTAAATTTGGGGTTTCTGAGAATACTAGTACATCAGTGTGTGTTAGTAAGAGTTACTTAGAAAGAAACACATCATGAAAGATAAGCCTGTGAAATAATTAGATAAACAAAGTTAGATGGATTTGGGGGCAAAATGCATTTTCCAAATGGCTAGTCCACAAATCTTCTTTCTGGTGGAATATATTGTGAGGCTGATACTGAAAGTAAGCACTTAAGAGAAATATTGGTTATATAACTGAGCTTTCAGATTTGAGCATTATCATCTGAAATATTACTTTCCTCATGGTCCAGGCAGTAAAGAATCCTCCTGCAATGCAGGAGACCTGGCTTCGATTCCTGGGTGAGAAGATGCCCTGGAGAAGGAAATGGCAACCCTCTCCAGTTCTGTTTCCTGGAGAATCCCATGGATGGAGCCTGGAGGGCTACAGTCTATGGGGTTGCAAAGCATCAGATACGAATGAGTGAATAATACACACATCTGAAATACTGGCATAGTACTAGAGATAATTAAATAGTAGAACATGTTTGCTGCTGCTGCTAAGTCGCTTCAGTCGTGTCCGACTCTGTGTAACCCCATAGATGGCAGCCCACCAGGCTCCCCCGTCCCTGGGATTCTCCAGGCAAGAATACTGGAGTGGGTTGCCATTGCCTTCTCCAATGCAGGAAAGTGAAAAGTGAAAGTGAAGTCGCTCTGTCGTGTCCGACTCTTAGCGACCGTGGACTGCGGCTCACCAGGCTCCTCCGTCCATGGGATTTTCCAGGCAAGAGTACTGGAGTGGATTGCCAATGAACAAATTATAAGAAGTCAATTTAAGCATTTTGATTAGATTCAAGTTAGATTGGGAAATAACTTCCTTCTGTCAAAGTTAATAATATTAACAAACACAGACCCATTCCTGAACAATACAAGTGTCAACTGCCTGCAAGATTTGAAAAAAAATGACTTTAAACTAAGTTTTTAAAAATGTGATAAAGGGTGAATTCAACACTTATTTCTATGGGGACATGAAACAGATTTTCAGTTTGTCCTCTCATGTAGCCAATACACCCAAATCAATTCAGACAATCTGGATTTCAAATACAATTCAAGAGGGACAAATCTAGAAGTTTTATTTTTTATTTTTATTCTGTTGATCTAGAAATTGTCATACTGAATGAAGTAATTCAGGCAGTGAAAAAGAAATATCATATGACATCACTTATATGTGAAATCTAAAAAGAAATGATACGAATGAACTTACAAAACAGAGACTCACAGTCTTAGAGAACAAATTTATGGTTGCCAGGGAGAAGGAAGAGTGGAAAGGAATAGTTAGGTAGTTTAGGATGGACATGTACACACTGTTATATTTAAGATGGATAACCAACAAGGACCCACTGTATAACACAGGGAGCTCTGCTCAATGTTATATGGCAGCCTGGATGAGAGGGAATTTGGGGGAGAATGGATACAAGTACATGTATGACTGAATCTCTTCAGTGTTCACCTGAAACTATCACAACACTATAACACTATGACTGACTATAACCCAATACAAAATTTAAAGTTTTTTAAAAAATAAATAAGAAAAGTAAATAAATATAAATAAATAAATAAATGTGATATGCCATTAGTCTATGATTACATCTGCTGCAAACTTCAAAAATTCAGTAACAAACTCTTGGTGATAGCTTTACAATTTTCATCTAAAATCCTAATATGTACATTCAGTTCAGTGTGTATACGTCTTTAACTCTGCTTGGAAGCAAGACCAAGGTAAGTAAGCTCTTTTTCTACTTTAAGTTAATCCAAAGATATGAGCCAGTAGTTTAAATTATAGTGACACTGTAGAGTATGTACTTGCTCTTACTTAAACATTTCAAATTCCACAGCATTGGAAACCTTCTCAATCAGATCAAAAAAACTAAAAAAAAGAAATGTTTGAAAGACAGTCAAAACAAAAAAAAGAAAGAAAGGATGCACTCCAGCAGGTGACTAGATAAGCAAATGACAGTACCTCACACATCATGGAGTTCAACGCAGCCAGGATGGGGCATGAGCTACACACAGGAAACCTGCACAAATCTCATGCACATCATGGCAAGAGGAAAGAAAGAAAGAAAGTGAAGTAGCTCAGTCGTTTCGAACTCTTTGTGACTCCGTAGACTGTAGCCTACCAGGGTCCTCCCTCAGTGGGATTCTCCAGTTAAAAACACTGGAGTGGGAGGAAGCAGCAGCACAGAAGAATCACAGGACATCGTTCCAGAGAGATTTTAGGTGGAAATCAGACAAGGTACCATTCGGGGTTAGAGGGAGGCAAAGACCGGAGAGGCACATTCTGGGGAACAAAATGTTTCCATGTACTGTTAGGGGTGTGGGCCACTAGGGCACACCCATTTGTCAACAATATGCAGCCAAGGTTTGTGCATTTCAACTCACATAAAATTTTCCTGGAAAACTAATGTCCAAGGAGCTGGGAGAGTGCAAATGTCAGGAAGAAAGCGGATGCTGACCACGGCTGTGCTGGGTGAGCCCATGGAGGCACTCATTTCACTATTCTGCTGACTTTATGTATGTTCAACATTTTTCATCACAAAAAATTTTAAAAAAGACAAATCAGCATTATGTTGGAAATCATGATATCTTATATGATATCAAAAATAAATATCAAAACTACTCCTTTTTATCTAAAGAGACAGACTGTTGGAATAAACACTATATTGATTTTTCTAAAACTCTGCTATTGAGTATTCTAACTGTCGCAGACACCATTTGTTTCCGCCTGCCCATCTAGTTGATATTCAACTAGAAGTACCACCTTGACTTTTCTTCGAAGAAAAGGTAAGCCATATTGCACACTGTCCAAGAGAAGGGAGAGAGCAGTGGCTGTTCTTCCTGCCCAAGGAGTGAACAGTGGCTACACTAAGAGGATTCTTTGCCCTAGAAATCTGCATTTTAACATAGAGACCATGTATAGAAAAAGAGCTGATTCTTCTGTGGGAAGCACCCCAAAGAAACTACTTTTCAGTTCTCAGGCCATTGACTGACACATCAGGCATGTCCTTTCCTAATTTGCTTTGATGGTATTTCAAAAACTTACTTATAGAATCTATTGGGTTTTCCATATGCCCCAGTTCTGTCATCTTAAATGAATCATGACTGCGTCAACCAATCAAATCAGCATCCCCTTCCTGGCTCTGTTTCAGCTCTGCGCCCACTTATGTTCTATAAATACAACCTGGACATCACCTACCCTGATAGTCACTAAACACCTCAATGAGTACTAAGTTGATGAAATCTTGCCATTTTCATGTTACTCCTGAACATTGAAAACAAAGTTTTAACTTTTCTTTTTTTACTGAGATTTTTGTCTGATGTAATCAGTAACATGTCAGTAGAACTCCCTCACCTCCAAAACAACTTGCTATATAATCGTCAGAGTGTATGGGGTGCGAAGGCAAGTTATGGAGAAGAGACTCAGCCATAGATACTGGCAGTATTATTCGTATGTAGTAATGACGGGGGTTAGAGTAAGACTGGATTAAGTCTTACTCCTATTCCCAGAAATTAAAAATAAATAAATTAATTAAATTAAATTTAAGAAGAGAGTCAATCTATTGATCCAGAGGTTGGCAAACTATGGCCCGTAGCCAAATCTGACCATACCTATTCATTTCTGGGTTATCTATTGTAACTCTGGGTGTCCCAGGTGGTGTTACTGGAAAAGAATTTACCTGCTACTGCAGGAGATACAAGAGACTGAAGTTCAATCCCTGAGTTGGGAAGACCCCCTGGAAAAAGAAATGTCAACCCATTCCAGTGTTCTTGCCTGGAGAATCCCAAGGACAGGGAAGCCTGGCAGGTTACAGTCCATAGGGTTGCAAAGAGTCGGACACGACTGAAGTGACTTAATATACACACGGCAACTTTTGCTTCCCAGTGACTGTGACAGACACCATATGACTGACCATGTCAAAGATATTTACTGTCTGGTATTATTTGACTTATATGTGGAATCTTAAAAACAAAACAAACAGAATAAAACAGAAACAGACTCTCAGAGAATGAAGAGGTAGTTGCCAGAGAGGAGGGATCAAAAGGGATGAGTGAAACAGAGGAGGGAGATTAAGAGACACAGACTTCCAGTTAAAAAATAAATAAGTTGAAGGTATGTGATGTACAGCAAGAGTCCCCAGCCCCAGGGCCACAGACCAGCAGAGGTCCTGCTGAGAGTCAGGCTCCACAGCAGGAGGTAAGTGGCAGGCAAAACTGAAACCATCCCCCTCCACACCTACCCCCCTCCCCCAACCTGGTCTGTGACAAAATCGTCTCCACAAAACCAGCCCCTGGTGCCAAGATGGTCGGGAACCACTGATATAGAGCATAGGGGATACAGTCAATAATATTGTAAATGACTTTGTGTGGTGACAGATGGTAATTAGACTTAACCATTTTGTAATCATCATTTTGTAATGTATAAGTACATTGAGTCACTCTTCTGTACACATAAAACCAATGTAATATTGTAAGACAATTATAATTCAATAAATAAGTTATTCAATAGTATATTTAATAAATCCCCTACATATGAATGAGTTCTGTTCTGAGAGCACATTCATACATCTGGTTTGTTCCTTAAGTCCAAGAAGTTAACCTAGGTACCCACCTAACCAATCATCTATATGGTACTGTACTATAATAGGTTTTTAATATATTTCCAATACATACAAAATAAATAAATGTAGAAAACAAAGAAAATATTTTTTAATCTTACAGTATAACTCCTTGAGCTTCCCAGGTGGCACAGTAGCAAAGGGTTTGATCCCTGGGTCAGGAAGATCTCCTGGAGAAGTAAACGGCAACCCACTCCAGTGTTCTTGCCTGGGAAATCCCATGGACAGAGGAGCCTGGCAGGCTATCGCCCATGGAGTCACAAAAAGTTGGACATGACAGAGCATACACACACAATAGTACACAAACTACACGCACACACACACACACACACACACACACACACACACACACACACTACAGTAGTATGAGCTACATCTCAGGAGAAGAGATCTATTCCTGGGTTGGACATATCCCCTGCAGGAGGAAATGGCAACCCACTCCAGTATTCTTGCCTGGAGAATCCCATGGACAGAGGAGCCTGGCGGGCTGCAGTCCATGGGGTCATGAAGAGTCGGACACGACTGAGCACGTACCAGCTACATCACTGCTGCTTTTACCCTTGCTTGCAGACGTACTGGGCCTGAAATAAAGATATGGTAATACTGTGTGTATACAGTATTGTAGGGGACACAGAAGCACAGCCACTGGTACAGGACGTGCATATGTGACAGTGTGTGCCATGCATGTGAACTGACTTCCGTGACTGGAAATGCAAATTCACATTTACATCTTTGAAATTCACAACTTGTAGGAAACTTACTGTTTATTATCTGATATTTTTACCAAACTGTTTTTTTTTTTCCCAAACCTGAATTTAACTACATTCTATACATTGAGACAGTAGTTCTGATAAGTTTTGGAATAATGTTGTTTAATATGGATCCCTATTTTGAGATTTCCAAAAAAAATAACATTTGGAAAATCTGGATATAAAATCTTCATTTCTACCATCTATAAGGCTACTGTACACAAGCAGTCATCTAATTTCTCTGAGTCACAATTTCCTTACAGTGAACCGAAGATAGTAGCAGCATCTAATTCTCAGACTTACAGTCAGGGCTATAAGTATGCCCTAGTCTATTTGAATATAATCTATGAAATCTGAGCTGTCTTAATTTTAATACTGAAAACTCAAGGGTAATCTCACAATTCCCCAAATATATTCTGTCTTTCTTGAGACAATCACTTCTACCCATTTTTTGCTAAAATCCTAGATGTTGTTATCTCCAAATTTAAATAGTATGCTATTTCTATTTCTTCATTTAGCAACTTGAAATTTATCTATTGAATTCCTGTTATGATAGATAAGAATTTCATGTTTCCTACTTTCAATTTTTCTTTCCATAATTCTATTTAACACAATTAAACCTTTACATCTTATTCTAGTTGCTGCTTCTTTCTCCTTTTCACCTACCAACTCAGTCAGATCACTATTATTTTAAATTTATTAATATTAATAATGTCATATTATAAAAATCATTACAGATTCTTATATTTTCAAATGAAAAGTTTCTCATAGGGAATGGACTAATTCAAATATGTACATTTATATGTCATAAAATAGTCACTGACTACTATATTTAATTTAGTCAATTAGTAATATGTGCTCAGTTACTTAGTCATGTCTGACTCTTTGTGATGCCTTGGACTATAGTCTGGCTCCTCTGTCTATGAAATTTTCCAGGCAAGAATACTGGAGTGGGTTGCCATTTCCTTCTCCAGGGGATCTTTCTGACCCAGGAATCAACCTTGTCTCTTATGTCCCCTGCATTGACAAGCTGATTCTTTACCACTAATGCTACCTGAGAAACTCAAATTAGTAATAGAAAAGTCTATAAAAGTATATTCTATACACATACTATTAATTTAGAAATATTTTCCTACTTTTCTTTTTCTATGGAGCAATTCTCAGAATCTTTACATATATCACCATCTTCTCTAGAGATACCTGTGAAGTCATTAAATATCATTTCAGAGTCATCCCTGCTTCCATCTTGATTTTTTTCAGATATGGATATTTTTGAGTTCCTACAATGCTGTCACTGTAGTTTTATCTCAAACTACAAGTTACCAATTGCATTTTATATTGTATTTCATTAGAAAAAAGTCATATACTCCATAATATAACCACTTACTTGTTTTCAAAGTGTTTCACTTGTTTTCAAATATATCTTTAAAAGATATATGTTTTCACTTATATGTGGCATCTAAAAATTTAAGACAAATGAATTAATACAACAAAACAGAAACAGACTCACAGATACAGAAAACAAATTACCACATGGGGGAGTGGGGTAAGAGGAGGGGCAAGATAGTGGGAGGGGAGTAGAGGTGTAAATTATTAGGTATAAAATAAAAAAGACACAAATATGTAATGTACCATACAGGGAATATAGGCAATGTTCTATAATAACTGAATAGAGTATATCTGTGAAAATGATGAATCACTATGTGGTACACTTGCAACTAATATAATATTGTAAATCAGTTATACTTCAAAAAAATTGTTTAAATACTTGTTTGTAGTAACTTTCATCATTTTGAAGTTGAAGTATAAGAATAACAATCAAATCTGTGTGAAATCTCTTTGTTTCTATTGGAGCTAACATGCTATTTACTGTTATAATAATTGACACAAATATGTAATGTACCATACAGGGAATATAGGCAATGTTCTATAATAACTGAATAGAGTATATCTGTGAAAATGATGAATCACTATGTGGTACACTTGCAACTAATATAATATTGTAAATCAGTTATACTTCAAAAAAATTGTTTAAATACTTGTTTGTAGTAACTTTCATCATTTTGAAGTTGAAGTATAAGAATAACAATCAAATCTGTGTGAAATCTCTTTGTTTCTATTGGAGCTAACATGCTATTTACTGTTATAATAATAACAAATAGGAATAATAAACAACTATAGTTCTTCTCTTTCTCTCCCTCTCCTTCCTACTCTTTCTCCTTTCATCTCTTTAGATGGCCTGTTTTCTTCTCTATGGAGACTTTTAAGGCCTTACAGTTTTATCTTCCATGTTCTGTACACACTAATGTGTCTAGGTTTTGCTCCACTTTTGTGAATCATGCTTGGCACTTGACAGGCTTTTTCGTTTTAAAACTGAATGTTTCCCTCTCATCTATTAAGTCTCTTCTATTGTTATGATAATTTCCTCTCACCTCATTTGCTCATTTCTCTCTTTCTGATACTACTATTAATTGGGCATCAAAATTTTGGAGCTAACTCTTCTCTTTCTCAGTTTTTCTGTCGCATTTTTTTTTTCCTTTGCTCTGCATTCTGAGAGATTTACTTATTTATATTTCTCAATTCTTTTTTAATCTTTCCCCTCTGTAATCATATCTTAAAGTCCTAGAAATGCACTGGTTCACAATAGTTCATTTTTCTTTGTAGCCGGTTCTTGTTTGATGAGTACGATATTGTCTCATACTTCTTTAAGAATAATTTTAGAGATTTTCTGTTTTCATCTCCCTCTGTGCCTTGTTAAAGTCCATTTTAAATTCTATTTGCTTCTTTCTTTTTCAGTCCTCCTTTCTTTATGCCAAAAGATTCCTCAACTTTCTGGAAATCGATCTGTTCCCATTCAAGAATGTGGAAGGAATAAATTTGACTTGAAGCTGTGGGCTCACAGATAGAGCCTGATGACTGATGGACCTTCATTTAGGGTTTTGGGAAAACACCCACAAAGGTGGGTGTTCTTGTAAGAACAGCTTTTTTCTGTAGTCCTAACCTTCAATTCCCAAGTTCTCCTTAGACAGTTTCAAATTTTTTAAGGAATGATTGTATGATTTTTTTTTCTCCTCTTAAATATACAGCAGGTTTCCAGTAGTTATGCTTGCTGAATGAAGAGGGAAACTGACTGTTGACCATCAATTAATCCCTCATTTCTAGGCTCCCTTTCTCTTCCCAGTCTAATATAAGAACCTTTGGAAAACCCACCAGCCAGCCTGGCAGCTCCCTCAGTATCTCTTCTCTACATTCATTCTCAGCTGTGACTTTTCTTTTCACTTAATGCATTTACCATCTACTTCCTGCTTCCAGAAATATGGCAAAAGCTCTGCTTCCCGGACCGGATGGCTTGGGATTTTGTAGGTTTGTGTCTATTTTTGCTCCTTACTATCATATATATTAACATTTGAGAGGTAGACGAGGAGAATCGTATGGTCAGTAACCTACTTTGGACTAGAATTCAACCTTCATTTCATCAATCTTCAGGCATTGCTTTGATTATTTCTCAGTTATTTCCTTTGGTGAACAACAATACAGAGTTATCATACGGAAATAAAGAAGGTAGATATCAGAAACTACCTCTTGTAAAGTTTTAGCTATATTATCCTTGACTCACATAGCTCTCAGCCCTCCCTTCAGCAAAGATGCTTCCGTCAGTGCCATTTCTAGAAGTTATTTATTGAGGGAAGCAATTTTCAGCTTTTTGCTTCTCTGACACTGCACAAATATCTCAGCGTTCTTTCTCATTCCCTCTAAAATATATTTTATTGCAGTCTTTCTACTGTAGATCTATTTAGAAGATCCTGACCTTTCCATTGAGAAGTGACTGTGATATATATGTACTAATGTCTCAAAGCAGCGTTATTCTGTTTGGATGGAGAAGGTTCTCT
Organism: Madoqua kirkii; assembly: GCA_006408675.1. Lineage (NCBI taxonomy): Eukaryota > Metazoa > Chordata > Mammalia > Artiodactyla > Bovidae > Madoqua > Madoqua kirkii. Next base: position 50,938 of record SJYC01071454.1, read on the forward strand.
GGTCAGTAAAGGATGTACAGAACTTCATGTTGAGTTTCAGGCCAGCTGCCCAGGGAACCTCTTCTGAATCCATTTTAATACCACCTGTGGCATATTGCTCTGACCCTGGTTTTTACTTATTTCCTCTGCATCTGGCTCAGCACATCTTGACATTCTCTGGTATAAAAAGGGCTTTTCCCTTTTCTTTCTTCTTTCATTTCTTCCTCTCTCCCCCAACACATTGCTTTGTGAATATTAATGTAGGGTAATGGATCTAGATTGTGAGACCATGGAAAACTTTATAACTCAAAAAAAAATAATTCTAGGCTTGGTACTAAAGATGGTTCTCTACCACAAAGTCAGATTTGATTTTTTTTTCTCTTCTTTTCTTCCCCTTTCACCTACTTCTTTCTCCCATCACTCTTCTCTCTTCCTAACCCTCTCCTGATCCTTTGTCTTTACCTTGTCTTTTCTTTTTGCTATTCCTCCTCCTCTTCCTTCTTTGAAATGAACGTCTTCCTGCATCAAGGCTTCCCTCAAAATACCCAGGTTTCTGGTAAGCAGTTCTGATTCTCAACCTTGAGCCTCTATAACCTGATGTTTCAAGACCTGCAGAAGTTTATGGCTAAGAGCTGAAGATTTGCAGAACAAATGGGTTTTAAAAACACCCACCTCAGCAGTGTAAACAATCCAATCAAAAGCCTTTGAAACCAAACCCAGGGAGCTCAACCAAGGAACCTCACAGGGAAGATTCTGGGAGTCTTCATTTGTCTCAAAGAGGCAAACTTCCTCCTTTGGTGGACACTGATTCCAGACTAAAAATCTCTGGAAATAGTTAGGATTCTTTCCTCCTGATGGAGGCACTTTCATATTGGGTCATCATGGATTCAAGAGGTATGGTGTAACTCATAAGCTGAGATGATGCCAGTCTGAAAGATTCTGGCCAAGATACCTCTTTTGTAACTGTTTCAGCCTTCTGGGCACCACGTGCCCTTTGGCATTTAAGTGGGTATTGTCAATGATAAACAAACAAAGCCAGACATTAGTTAAAGTGGTACCTAAAGGACGAACCTAAATCAGTAATGTGTGGTGCTAAGTCTCTCGGTCGTGTCCTGCTCTTTGCAATCCTATGGACTGTAGCCTGGCAGACTCCTCTGTCCATGGAGTTTTCTAGGCAAGAATACTGGAGTGCGTTGCTGTGCCTTCTTCTAAGGGTTATTCTTAACCCAAGGATCAAACCCTCATCTCTTATGTCTCCTGCACTGGCAAGCAGTTTCTTTATCACTAGCACCACCAAGCTAATATACCATTGCAGTAGGGGAAAGGGGTCAGTGTGAACTGAATTCAACTTTGATTTGTATAGAGGTGACTGGATGTTTTAAAGGGAAAATGAGGGAGTGGGGAGGGATGACAGGGGCTCAATGGCATCAGGGGTGTGAAAATTGACAAAAGTGGGAATTTAGAAAATTACAAAAGGTGGGAAGGGGGTTGGTCCATATGAAACCGATCTGGGCTTGCTAACTGGTTCTTATAGAAGTTAGCCCCCTAGCCTCCCATAGTGACAGGGAGACAGGTGCTGGCTGGAATAGATACTGCATTCTTCTGGCAGCCTTGAATTTTCTTAGGCAGGCACCTTAAGGGGCCTAGGGTCCTCCTAGGGAGGTGGCCTTGAGCTATTAGAAGCTACACTGGTGTTTTGTTCCCTCTTTTGCAGCTGAAGATTGGAGCCCAGCAGAGAAAGGTCTCAGAGGACTCAGGCTAACGTTTGGTCCAAGAGAGAAACTTTTTCAGTATATCAAGGCTCTGGTCTAGTTAACTTAGTCAATTAATATATCCAGATCCTGGCTCCAAATTCAGGCCACAGATTAAAGGGGAAAGATCTTGTGTGAGGTTCTTAGACTGGGCATGGTCACTAGGGAAAACTTTTGAGAGACAGTGGAAAATTTAGTTTAAACTATGATGACAGGAGACAATTCCTCAAAGCAGGTATGCTTTGCTGACGTCCAGTCTGTTTATCATGCATAGGACTTTCCATCAAGGATGTGTTCCCATTTGTCAAAATCTGAAAAGAAAACACAGTATATCTAAGATGTCTTAGAAGGGGATGAACCCACAGAGGGAAACAAGATTGGGCTGAAAAACAGAGGTACAGCCTGGATGTTACCCAAGCCCCTGGTATTCATTATTCTTCCCACAGACAATTGCCATGTAGAGATTAACATTTTATATTTCCATATGCTTGAACATTTTTGAGTGCTATTAAAGGTGCCCATAGAAAATGTGGGTCACACGGATTATTTAGACTACACTTGCCAGGCCATATTTTTGAAACCTCGCTTCTATTTTTGTGAGCTAAAATTTTGCAGGTGGTAAGGTGGTAGATGCAAATGTCACAACGTGAATATGAGCCAATTAACCAAGAACCACATTTTATGAGGTTGCAACCACCTAATTGTTTTGTGTCTGCAGCTAATTATTTTTGGGAGATATTTCTGCATATGGAAAAGGAGTCTGTTATTTTAATTGAGTGTATTACAAAACAAAAGTTCTGCTGTAAGTACATCAAAGGCAGAGAGATCATGTCTTCTCTATGTTTTATAAACTTCCATACATCACTTTGGGCCCATGGATTCTAAATGAGTATGAACTGCTAATGGCAACATGACTCTAAAATTCGGAAAACAAATCAAATAGCTGGATGCAGTGAATAAAATATTTTAAGAATTCTGTGTGGTTGGTACTGTGATTAACTCATTGACTACTCATAGACTCAAACAAGTTTTGAGCTGGAAAGAAATATGGAAGTCATTTATTCCAATAACTTTATATTAAAATTTGGAAATTATGACCTATATAAATTATGTGACCTACTCGAAGTGTGTATGATGGCCTGCAGAGTGTATGATGTCTATACCAGTACAGCCAACAACAGAACCCAAACTTCCCCAATTTCTTTTTTAAAGTATAATATTAGAGGCAGCACGGTCAATGGAAAACGTACCTCTTCAACCCATACATGCCAGGCCTAAGGGAACGCTGACAAATTAATTTTATTGCAGGAGGCTCAACTCGCTCTTCTAAATTGGTCTGTCCAGAGGAAAAGTGGGCACAGTATGCAGTTTTATGCAGATAGATTTTATTTTTGTTATTATTGCAGCTGCTCATTGATATTTTAATGCAAGTTTTTATTGAGCTATGCCCCAAGGCTTTTTAAATTGAGGGTTCAATTATTTTTAAAATCTAATAATTAAGTAAATTAATGAGCCTAGTCAGAAATCTGGCAACCTGATTATAAGGATTAAACCCAAGAAATATTAACAGGCGGGAGTTTTTTTCCCACTTTACAGGAAGATCTTTTAAAATCCTTCAGACCATGTTTCATGGACGTAAATGAAGTCTGACACTGAGATCTATGAACAAGTCAGTGCACAAACTTGGATTATGAATATAGCTTAACAGCAGATGGGGATGGGCAGGGCAGACCTTGTCATCAAAGTTTTCCCTCCCTTACAAGAAGAAATTTTGAGTTTCAGTAAGTATAGCCTCTAAAAACACAGAAGAATATTACTGTGTTCATGTCCCTTCACGTGAAGATAGCATTTGATAAATCATGATATTTTCAGAAGAAAGTGACCATAATATGCACTCAAAAACCATAAAATGAAGCCAAGTTAAAGAAACTAGGAATGTTGGATTGGGAAAGACTGATTCCTGGGGAACTTGATTGATTTCTTCTTAATAATTAAAAAAAAAAAATCATGCTGACTCTGAGTGACTCTGGAGAATGCACCTAACACAGCTTTGGTTTCTGCAAGCTTTCATGTTATTGCTTTGCTCCGAGGACAATGACTCAGGCCCACCCTGGGTTTGCCGCTTGAGTTTCAAAGGGCAGTCTGAGAAAGGAGACTATTTCTTTTCATTTCTAAGTCCACAGAGTTTCTATTTGAATTCCTCCCTAAATGGGTGTTTGTTTGTTTGTTTTTTCCCCAGTCCCAGTACCTGAACTTTGGGTTTGGTAAGTTGTACAGCTGTGCATTCTTTCACAAGACTACCTTGTTTCCCTGTCTTTGTGCTAACCTAACTTTCTGGTTATGAAATTAAAAGATGCTTACTCCTTGGAAGGAAAGTTATGACCAACCTAGATAGCATATTCAAAAGAAGAGACATTATTTGCCAACAAAGGTCCATCTAGTCAGGCTATGGTTTTTCCTGTGGTCATGTATGGATGTGAGAGTTGGACTGTGAAGAAAGCTGAGCACTGAAGAATTGATGCTTTTGAACTGTGGTGTTGGAGAAGACTCTTGAGAGTCCCTTGGACTGCAAGGAGATCCAGCCAGTCCATTCTGAAGGAGATCAGTCCTGGGTGTTCTTTGGAAGGAATGATGCTGAAGCTGAAACTCCAATAGTTTGGCCACCTCATGCGAAGAGTTGACTCATTGAAAAGACTCTGATGCTGGGAGGGATTGGGGGCAGGAGGAAAAGGGGATGACAGAGGAGGAGAAGGGGACGACAGAGGATGAGATGGCTGGATGGCATCACCGACTCAATGGACGTGAGTTGAAGTAGACTCCAGGAGTTGGTGATGGACAGGGAGGCCTGTCATGCTGCAATTCACGGGACTGCAAAGAGGTGGGCACGACTGAGCAACTGAACTGACTAACTGAACTTTCTGGAATCTACCTATCATTCATCACAGGGTCCCTTGAACTATTTCTCACCCAGCTACTGTGCTGCTTATCTTGCTTATTCAGACATAGAGATAGACAAGGTCTGATATGTTTATGTACTTTTTTGACTTTATGAGTGCTTATCTGAAGGAATTTTTTTGGTTTTAAAAAAGATAGGTAAACTCCAACATGGAATTTTTAAGTCCTTATCTTCTTTATGATTTACCCCATGTTCTTGTGGTCTTCCCTCATAGCTCAGTTGGTAAAGAACCCACCTGCAATGCAGGAGACCCCAGTTGGATTTCTGGGTCAGGAAGATCCTTTGGAGAAGAGATAGACCACCCACTCCAGTATTCTTGGGCTTCCCTTGTGGCTCAGCTGATAAAGAATCTGCCTGCAATGTGGAAGATCTGGATTTGATCCCTGGATTGGGAAGATCTGCTGGAGAAAGGAAAGGCAACCCACTCTAGTACTCTGGCCTGGAAAATTCCATGGACTTTACAAATAGTCCATGGGGTTGCGAAGAGTCGGACACAACTGAGTGACTTTCACTTTCACTTTCCATGCTCTTGTATCCTATCATAACACAGAGGTGCAAACGCTGAGATCTGAATTCCTTGGGTCTTGCCTGAGATCCCATGATAAGCAAAGGAAGCCTGAAATATGGATGGGGATCTGATGGCAAAGCCTATGCTCTTTTCACTATAATGCCCTCCTCTCACTATTTCATACTCCAGGTTATGATTCATTTTTATACTAAGATAGTGAAAACTACAATAGGACTCTTTATGAAGTATAGTCTGGTGTAGTCCAGGTGTGTTCGTTATTCACACAGGAAATAATTATTAAAACCAATGTTCCAGGACCTTCTCAAGTTTAAAAGCTCTTATAGTCTTTATTCATTATTCATTATTGCACAAAGGATGTTTTGTCCAGGAGATTCCAGATGAATAAAACTAATAAAATGGAAAAATTTTCCATAAGCAAACCAAATGATGAAACCTGGAAAGAAAGCTAGGGCCTTGGAGTGAGAAAAACTAAGAAATATGTCCAGACACTCAACAAACTGCTTTGTGTTACCTAGATAATTGTATCACTGTGCACTTGACAGGTAAAACTGGCTATTGATTATGTATAGCAGTGATTGGCCAATTTTATATTTAAGGTATAATGTGGGTAGAAGAAAATGCCTGGTAAGAAATCCTTAAGCATTAATTTTCTGTCTCCACTGACTAGAGCTGCCCCTGGCTCATAACACCATTCATGGTTTGGTAAGCAATTTGTGATATAAACACGGCAGATTTGACTTGCAGTTCTGTATTTTAGGTAAAGTGGCTCTGTATTTTTTTTTTTAGATCAAAGGTAACTTGCAAAAAAAAAAGTTTGAGATTATAAATGCATTTTATCCTTACTACAAATAATTTATACTTGGATTTAGGGAATGGCTCCCAGATGGCAGAGTAGAAGGACGTGTGCTCATCTTCTCTTGTAAGAACTCCAAATTATAACTTGCTGCTGAACAACCATGGACAGAAGAATATTCAGTTCAGTTCAGTCTCTCAGTCATGTCCGACTCTTTGCGACCCCATGAACCACAGCACGCCAGGCCTCCCTGTCCATCACCAACTCCTGGAGTTCACTCAGACTCACGTCCATCGAGTCCGTGATGCCATCTAGCCATCTCATCCTCTGTTGTCCCCTTCTCCTCCTGCCCCTAATCCCTCCTAGCATCAGAGTCTTTTTCAGTGAGTCAATTCTTCACATGAGATGGCCAAATTCTGAAGTTTCAGCTTTAGCATCATTCCTTCCAAAGAAATCCCAGGACTGATCTCCTTCAGAATGGACTGGTTGGATCTCCTTGCAGTCCAAGGGACTCTCAAGAGTCTTCTCCAACACCACAGTTCAAAAGCATCAATTCTTCGGCACTCAGCCTCCTTCACAGTCCAACTCTCACATCCATACATGACCACAGGAAAAACCATAGCCTTGACTAGACGGACCTTAGTGGACAAAGTAATTGGATCCCAGCAAAAAAAGATACCCCACATCCAAGGGCAAAGGGGGTGCTCCAGCAAGACTGTAGGGGCTGCAAAATCATGTTTAGAATCAAACCCCATACCCACCAGAGACACTCAAGAGGGCTCAAACAAACCTTGTGTGCACCTAGACCTAGGGACTCCCACAGAGACTGAGCCAAAACAGTGTTTGAGTGTCTCCTACATAGGTACAGGTCAGCAGTGGACTGCTGCAGGAGCAAGGGCTCTGGGTGCAGTAGTTCTGGGTATGACATAAACCCTCTTGGAGGAGGTCGCCATTAACCCCAGCATAGAGCCACCAGAACTTACACAGGACTCTTGGAGGGCACAAACGAAACCTTGTGTGCACCAGGACCCAGGAGAAAGGAGCTGTGACCCCAAAAGAGATTGACATAGAATTGCCAGTGAATGTTCAGGAGTCTCCAGAGGAGGCATGGGTCAGCGGTGGCCTACTGCAGGGTTGGGAGCACTGAATGCAGCAGTGCATGCATGGGAACTTTTGAAGGAGCTCATCATTAATTGGATTAAAGATTTACTTTGCTTGGCCACGCCCATCAGAAGCCAGTTTCCCCCTCAATCAGTCTCTCCCATCAGGAAGCTTCCATAAGTCTTGTAGTCTTATATCCATCTCCATCAGAGGGCAGACAGAATGAAAACCACAATCACAGAAAACTAACCAATCTGATCACATGGACCACAGCCTTGTCTAACTCATTGAAACTATGAGCCATGCTATATAAGGCCATCCAAGACGGACAGGTCATGGTGGAGAGTTCTGACAAAATGTGGTCCACTGGAAAAAGCAATGGCAAATCACTTCAATATTCTTGCCTGGAGAACCCTATCTGCTAAGTCGCTTCAGTTGTGTCTGACTCTGTGTGACCCCGTAGATGGCAGCCCACTAGGCTCCTCTGTCCCTGGGATTCTCCAGGCAAGAATACTGGAGTGGGTGGCCATTTCCTTCTCCAACACATGAAAGAGAAAAGTGAAAGTGAAGTCGCCCAGTCATGTCCGACTCTTCGCGATCACATGGACTGCAGCCTACCAGGCTCCTCCATCCATGGGATTTTCCAGGCAAGAGTACTGGAGTGGGTTGCCATTGCCTTCTCCGATGGACAGTATGAAAAGGCAAAAACATAGGACAATGAGAGATGAACTCTGAGCTCCCTGAACTGGTAGGTGCCCAATATGCTACTGGAGATCAGTGGAGAAATAAATCCAGAAAGAACAAAGAGACAGAGCAAAAGCAAAACAACGCCCAGCTGTGGATGTGACTGGTGATGGAAGTAAAGTTGGATGCTGTAAAAAACAATATTGCATAGGAACTTGGAATGTTAGGTCCATGAATCAAGGCAAATTGGAAGAGGTTAAACACAAGATGGCAAGAGTGAATATCTACATTTTAGGAATCAGTAAACTAAAATGGACTGGAATGGGTAAATTTAACTCAGATGACCATTATATCTACTACTATGGGCAAGAATCCCTTAGAGGAAATGGAGTAGTTATCATAGTCAACAAAAGAGTCTCAAATGCAGTACTTGGATGCAATCTCAAAAATGACGAAATGATCTCAGCTTCCAAGGCAAACCATTTAATATCACGGTAATCCAAGTCTATGCCCCAAACAGTAATGCTGAAGAAGTTGAAGTTATTTGGTTCCATGAAGACTTACAAGACCTTCTAGAACTAACAGCCTAAACAGATGCCCTTTTCATCTTCAGATCCCCTATAGGGGACTGAAATGCAAAAGTAGGAAGTCAAGAGATACCTGAAGTAACAGGCAAATTCGGCATTGGAGTACAAAACAAAGCAGGTCAAAGGCTAACAGAGTTTTGCCATGAGAAAGCACTAGTCATAGCAAACACCCTCTTCCAACAACACAAGAGAACACTCTACACATAGACATCGCCAGATGGTCAATACTAAAGTCAGATTGATTATATTCTTTGCAGCCAAAGAAGGAGAAGCTCTATAGTGTCAGCAAAAACAAGACCTGGAGTTGACTGTGGCTCAGATCATGAATTCCTTATTGCCAAATTCACACTGAAATTGAAGAAAGTAGAGAAACCCACTAGACCACTCAGGTATGACCTAAATAAAATCCCTCATGATTATACAGTGGAAGTGACAAATAGATTCAAGGGATTATATCTGATAGACAGTTCCTGAAGAACTATGGACGGAGATTTGTAACATTGTACAGGAGGCAGTGATCAAGAATATCCTTAAGAAAAGGAAACACAAAAAGGCAAAATAATTGTCTGAGGAGGCATTAAAAATAGCTGAGAAAAGAAAAGATGTGAAAGGCAAAGGAGAAAAGAAAAGGTATTGTGGAGTTCCAAAGAATAGTAAGGAGAGATAAGAAAGCCTTCCTCAGTAATCCATGCAAATAAATAGAGGAAAACAACAGAATGGGAAAGACTAGAGATCGCTTCAAGAAAATAAGAGATACCAAGGGAACATTTCGCGCAAAGATGAGCACAATAAAGAACAGAAATGATATGGACCTAACAGAAGCAGAATATAATAAGAAGAGCTGGCAACAATACACAGAAGAACTATAAAAAAAAAAAAAAGCCCAAAAAACTCCATGACCCAGATAACCATGATGGTGTGATCACTCACCTAGAGCCAGACATCCTGGAATGAGAAGTCAAGTAGGCCTTACGAAGCCTCACTATGAACACAGCTAGTGGAGGTGATAGAATTCCAACTGAGCTATTTCAAATCCTAAAAGATGATGCTCTGAAAGTGCTGCACTTTCACAATATGCAGCAAATTTGGAAAACTCAGCAGTGGCCAAGGACTGGTAAGGTCAGTTTTCATTCCAATCCCCCAAAAAGGCAATGCCAAAGAATGTTCAAACTACCACACAATTGCACTCATCTCACACGCTAGCAAAGTAATGCTCAAAATTCTCCAAGTGAGGCTTCAACAGTACTTGAACTGTGAACTTCCAGACGTTCAAGATGGTTTTAGAAAAGGCAGAGAAACCAGAGATGAAATTGCCAACATCCATTGGATCATCGAAAAAGCAAGAGAGTTCCAGAAAAACATCTACTTCTGCTTTATTGACTATGCCAAAGCCTTTGACTGTGTGGATCACAACAAATTGTGGGAAATTCTTCAAGAAATAAGAATACCAGACCACTTGTCTTACCTCCTGAGAAATATGTATGCAGGTCAAGAAGAAACACCTGGAACTTGACATGGAAGAACAGACTGGTTCCAAATCAGGAAAGGAGTATGTCAAGACTGTATATTGTCACCCTGCTTATTTAACTTATATGCAGAGTACATCATGTGAAATGCTGGTCTGGATGAAGCACAAGCTGGAATCAAGTTTGCTGGTAGAAATATCAATAACCTCAGTTATGTGGATGACACCACCCTTTTGGCAGAAAGCAAAGAACTAAAGAGCCTCTTGAAAGTGAAAGAGGAGAGTGAAAAAGCTGACTTAAAGCTCAACATTCAGAAAACTAAGATCATGGCAGCTGGTCCCGTTACTTCATGGCAAATAGATGGGGAAACAGTGGAAACAGCGACAGACTTAATTTGTTTGGTCTTCAAAATCACTGTGATGGTTACTGCAGCCATGAAATTAAAGGACTCTTGCTCTTTGGAAGAAAAGTTAGGACCAACCTAGACAGCATATTACAAAGCAGAGATATTACTTTGCCAACAAAGGTCCATCTAGTCAAAGCTATGGTTTTTCTAGTAGTTGTGTGTGGCTGTGAGAGTTTGACTATAAAGAAAGCTGAGCGGCAAAGAAGTGATGCTTTTGAGCTGTGGTGTGCAAAGAGACTCTTGAATCCTTGGAATGCAAGGATATCCAACCAGTCCATCCCAAAGGAAATCCTGAATATTCATTGGAAGGACTGATGCTGAGGCTGAAACCCGAATACTTTGGCCACCTGATGCAAAAAACTGACTCGTTTTAAAAGACCCTGATGCTGGAAAATATTGAAGGCCAGAGGAGAAGGGGAGTAAAGATGAGATGGTTGAATGGCATCACTGACTCTATGGACGTGAGTTTAAGCAAGCTCCGGGAGTTGGTGATGGACAAGGAAGCCTGGCATGCTGCAGTCCATGCGGTTGCAAAGAGTTGGATATGACTGAGTGACTGAATTAATGAAACAAATAATATCAGTGCAAGCAAAAAGCATATTTCTCAGTTGGACATATTATCCTTCCAATTAGAACTGATTACTTTCTTCCAGAAAATTTTCTGTCTCCCACTACAAAAAGGGAAAGCAGATTAGTGTTGAATTGGCCACTATGTTGTTAGTAGAATGTGAAAACTACTGTGCTTAGTCACTCAGTTGTGTCCAACCCTTTGTGACCCCATGGACTGTAGCCCACCAGGCTCCTCTCTCCATGGGGATTCTCCAGGCAAGAATACTGGAGTGGGTTGCCATACCCACCTCCAGGGGATCTTCCCAACCCAGGGATCAAACCCAGGTCTACTGCATTGAGGGTGGATTCTTTACCATCTGAGCCACCTTTCACATTTCCCTTTCACATGGGAAGTCATGTGAAAACTACTAACCATATAAAAAAGACTTGATAAGTTAACATTTAAAATGCATGTTTATCAAGTCAAGCAATAGAGTAGGAAAAGATACATAAAAACATTCTTGACAAAAGACATTCTTCTAGCCTAAATAAATTATATACAAAAAAAAAAAAAAGAGAGAGAGAGAGAGAAAGACTCACCTAATTTATAATTGGGCAGAAGATTTGAACATTTACTTCAAAAAAGAAGATGTACAAATAGCCAAATATATGAAAGCATATTCAGTAGCTTCAATTACCTGGGAAATATAAATTGAAATGACATTGTGAGATCATCACATAACCACCAAAATGGCTAAACCATTCACCGAGTCAGCCATCCAACAGACATCTGACAGTGTCAATGAATGGTGATGACAAATGGAAAGCAGAACAGCCTACAACCAGAGAATTCTCATACCCTGATGGTGGGAGTGTAAATCAGGACAACTATTTTGTGAAACATTTTGTTAGTATCCTCTAGGTCTAAACACATATATCCTCCATGAACTTTTTTATTCTAAAAACTCACCCAACAGAAATACAACATGCATTCATTCTTAAGGCCGTGATGGCACCAGAAGTTTACGAAAAGGCCTTCAAATGAAAACATTTCAAATGACTCTCAGTGATGGAAAAGAAAAAATGCAGTATATTCATTCAGTAGTTTACGAACAGATTGCTGCATACAGCTGCATGAAAGGATAGCAGAACATACAGTTGAACAAAGGAAGCCAGAACTCCAAAAGAACATACCATAAATCACTTTAGAGGAAGTTTTGCAACTGATAAAACTAATCCAGGATTAGTTAGAAAAGTGCTTACTATTGAGGGTTTAATGGTTGAGTAGGTCAATGAAGGAGTTTTCCAGAGAAATTGTCTTGTTATTTATCTTTGCTTCTCAAATTTCAGCACTTGGCTTTCCATGGAAGTCTTGTTGCAATGTAGATTCTGATCTGAAAGGTCTGGGTGTGATTTGAGTTTCTTCATTCTAACAAGTTTCTAGATAAACCAAAACTTCTGGTAAATGGATCACACAATTGGAGAAGGAAATGACAACCCACTCCAGTGTTCTTGCCTGGAGAATCCCAGGGATGATGGAGCCTGGTGGGCTACCATCTCTGGGGTCGCACAGAGTCAGACACGACTGAAGCCACTTAGCAGCAGCAGCAGCAGAATTCAGAATGAATTTAGCCACATTTGATATTTTCTTTTGAATGGTGAGTGCATTGGTTTATTTATAAAATTTCATCAAACTATGTTATATGGACTTCTTTTAAATATGTTATGTTGTTATTGTTGTTCAGTTACCTAGTTGTGTTCAACCATTTGTGACCCCTGGACTGCAAAATGACAGGCCTCTCTGTTGTTCACCATCCCCTGAAGTTTGCCCAAGTTCGTGTCCATTACTTCGGAGATGTCATCCAGCCATCTCATCCTTTGATGCCCTCTTCTCCTTCTGCCCTCAATCTTTCCCAGTATCAAGGACTTTTCCAATGAGTCAGCTGTTCGTATCAGATGACCAAAATACTGGAGTTTCAGCTTCAGTATCAGTCCTTCCAACAAGTATTCAGGGTTGATTTCCCTTAAGACTGACTGATTTGATCTCCTTGCTGTCTAAGGGACTCTCAGGTGTCTTCTCTCGCACTACAGTTAGAAGGTATCAATTTTTTTGGTGCTCCGCCTTCTTTACCATCCAGTTCTCACAACCACATGTGACCACTGGGAAGATCATTGCCTTGACTATATGGATCTTTTTCAGCAGAGTAATGTCTCTGCTTTTCAACATACTGTCTAGGTTTGTCATAGCTTTCCTGCCAAGAAGCAAACATCTTCTGGTTTCATGGCTGCAGTCACCATCTGCAGTGATTTTAGAACCCAAGAAGAGGAAATCTGTCACTAATTCCACCTTTCTCCCTTCTATTTGCCATGAGCTAATGGGGCTGGATGCCATGATTTTTTATTATTCAGTTTTTTTATATTCAGTTTTAAGCTGGTTCTTTCACTCTTCCCCTTCACCCTTGTCAAGAGGCTCTTTAGTTCCTCTTCACTTTCTGCCATTAGAGTGGTATCATCTTCATATCTGAGGTTGTTGATGTTTCTCCCACGTATCTTGATTTCAGCCTGTAACTCATTCATCCCAGCAATTCTCATGATGCACTCAGTGTATAGATTAAACAAACGGGGTAATAGCAGACAGTCCTGATGTACTCCTTTCTCAATCTTGAACCAATCAGTTTTCTATGTAGGGTTATGTATATATGTTATACTTCGATTAAAAAGTCTATATAAAACAAATGCTTCTTGGAATGGAAGCCCAGAGTGAAATTTTAGCTGCATTTTCTAAGTGACAAAGAAAGAACTTGGAAACTGTTGATTTTGAGTGAAAGCAAAAGACACTGATTTTGAAAAACTTAAGTCAATAAGGTATCTATTGAAATTGTATAGGCAGTCTTATATGATGGGAGAGAAAACCTAAGGACCATGGCTGCAAAGGAAGAGACTCAAGTACCATTAGGGCCCTGGTGTCAGGAACTCAACAGACTTATTTGCATACCACTGTTGAATAAACAACCTCAAACATCTCCAGTCATTGTGACCTTCTATTTACAGTTTAAAAGGCTGGGAGAGTGCCAATTTGGCCTGAGCTGTACCTGCATACCCACTATAGAGGGCAGGGTGACTGATTAACCTCCTCTCCTCAGACTCCATCTAAAGTAGGTGAACCAGTTTTCAGCAGACACATTTTGGTGCATGTTTTCAAAATATGGTTGGGTTGATGCTGATGAGGCAAAAGTGATGTGGAGGAATCAGTCAAAAGACAGATTCACTGAAGCTACCTTCCAACTCCCTATTTCTTCTCTCTTATTGCTCCAGTAACTATTCCATCCTTACTCCACTCACTGAGTCAGTTCTGTGATAGTGTGTGTGTGTGTGTGTGTGTGTGTGTGTGTGTGTGAGAGAGTGAGAGAGAGAGAGAGAGAGAGAGAGAGAGAGAAAGTATATGTTGTAATGGTAAAGTAGATGCGGTCTCAGGCCAGCATTTATACAAATCAGTATAAGGATGGCATTGCTGCTCCTTATGTGATTCATTCTGGGATGTTTTAATACTTACAAATGCAATTCTGGAAAAAAAAGCTTAGAAGACAAAAAAAGCTCCAAGTAAACATGCTGCATACTAAAGATAATAGGAATTCTTCATTGTTTCTATGTTGGTTCGAAAGTCAAGTGCTAGATCTGGTGTGCAGTTAGTTCAGTTCCTCTAGTGGAAGTAGCTTGCTGCTACAGTCATGCTGAGTTTCTTAAAACTTTTGGGTAATAACGGAATCCAGTTGCTAATCTATACTGCTAGTCATTCTAGGAGTTATTAATTTGTAGTAATGGTCAACTGCCAATTTTCCCATCCCTTAGGAAACTCAGAAGAGTCTTTTGGATCCATCTGGGTAGAAAGCACAGCACAGGCATAAGATCATTATCATCTGTGACACATTCACGTCATGTTTCTTCCACATTCTGTTAGTTTCAATGAACCAGGGACTGCTAATGAATGATTTCCATTGGATAATTTTGTTTTTTTTGTTTTAAGTTTCAAGTTGTCTGTCTGGATTTCATTAGCAGTGCAATGATTTACCCAAGAGGGGTTTGTTTCTTAACTTGATTGAGAAAGTTTACATTGAGAAGGTGACTGTTTTGGTGGGAAAGCAGTCTTTTTTTTAATGTCATAATGATTGGATATGTGTGTGGAAGAAGCTTGAGGAATACAATCTGCATTTGCAGCTGACTCTGTCTTTCTCAAACTATGTATCATCTGCATAAAAACCTGCCAGCATATTTGCCAGTTAGGCATCAAAGCCATCAGCATTTTATTACTCAGGGTAAATTACTAGCATGAATGCAATAATACTGAATAATACATTAGATGTGTCTGAAAACATAATAAAAGAGAGGGAAAACTGATTTTGAAACTGAGTTTATTTATCTTTTTGTTTATATATTATTGTTTAATTTGGTACTTCAGAACTCTATGACTTGGTTCATTTTGCCATGTTCTTTTTCTTCTTTGCTTTATGGTAGTGATTTCATAGGTATAACTAGTACAGAACAGAACCAAATTATTTCATCAGCTTGATAAAAATATGACATAAATATAGCATACAATGGCTTTTTTTCCCCTGGAATCATCCTACTAACCAGTGTCATAACTATTTTTGAAGAGAATTACTTAATGGAATGAAGTAACACATTTTCCAGTTAAGTAGCACCTCCACATTTTCTCTACTATTACATCGGTAGATGCATCAACTCCCAAGCAGCTCCCATTGCTATGCATCAGCACTATCACAGTCTGGAATTACCAATCTATGTTTGATGGAACCCAGGTTAGTGGGGGTCCTTGTTGTGAAGTTACTTTTCTTATGTACTCCTAGCATGTTCCCAGGCTAAGGATCATAGCTGTTTTGTCAAGTGACTACTTGTCTTTGCACATTTATTAAATTAGGTTGGTTTATCTCTTTTTGAATGGAAAGATATCAAAATGATAAGAAATATATGGAAGGTGCTCAACTGTCTCAATTGATGCCCTTGAGGGTGAGCAGCCTCAGGATAGTCATTAATCTACCTAATCAGTTACATCATTAACTACAGAACTCTCTCAGGGTGAGGATACTTAGGACTTAGGATTTGGCACATTCAGCAAGGACTGCAGGCACACCAAGAACCCATGGCAAATGGCCTCTTCCAACAGATGCTAAAGGAAGAAAATGTAGAAAAATTAAAATTATTGTTCACATACACTTAAAAGAATATTTTAAATATGTAAAATATCTATGAAAGTGAAGTTGCTTAGTCATGTCCGACTCTTTGCAGCCCGTGGACTATAGCCCACCAAGCTCCTCTGTCCATGGGATTCTCCAGGCAACAATACTGGAGTAGGTTGCCAGTTCCCAACCCAGGGATCGAACCCAGGTCTCC
>SJYC01071455.1:0-15103 GCA_006408675.1 Madoqua kirkii
GCTTGGAGAATTTTGAGCATTACTTTACTAGCATGTGAGATGAGTGCAATTGTGCGGTAGTTTGAGCATTCTTTGGCATTGCCTTTGGAACTGGAATGAAAACTCATCTTTTCCAGTCCTGTGGCCACTGCTGAGTTTTCCAAATTTGCTGGCATATTGAGTGCAGCACTTTCACAGCATTATCTTTCAGGATTTGAAACAGCTCCACTGGAATTCCATCACCTCCACTAGTTTTGTTCGTAGTGATGCTTTCTAAGGCCCACTTGACTTCACATTCCAAGATGTCTGGCTCTAGATTAGTGATCACATCATCATGATTATCTGGGTCGTGAAGATCTTTTTTGTACAGTTCTTCCATGTATTCTTGCCACCTCTTCTTAATATCTTCTGCTTCTATTAGGTCCATACAATTTCTGTCCTTTATTGAACCCATCTTTGCATGAAATGTTCCCTTGGTATCTCTAATGTTCTTGAAAAGATCTCTAGTCTTTCCCATTCTGTTGTTTTCCTCTATTTCTTTGCATTGATCACTGAAGAAGACTTTCTTATCTCTTTTTGCTATTCTTTGGAATTCTGCAATCAGATGCCACCAGGGAAGCCCATAAAAAATATCTATAAGATGAATAAATAATACAAATGGAATAATATATAAATAAATAAAATATTTCTAATAAAGCTGAACATTTTAACTTGTTTTCTTTTAGCTACATACTATGAAATATATTTTAAAAATAAAGCTACCATACAATATCCATGTG
This sequence comes from Madoqua kirkii, assembly GCA_006408675.1. Lineage (NCBI taxonomy): Eukaryota > Metazoa > Chordata > Mammalia > Artiodactyla > Bovidae > Madoqua > Madoqua kirkii. Next base: position 759 of record SJYC01071455.1, read on the forward strand.
GCTGCCAAATTAAAATTTTAAAACTGATAACCCTATGTGGTAGGCAGAATTCTCAGATGGATCTCAAGATTCTTGCCCCATATAACACCTGTTATAATCTCTACTTAACGATGGACAACCTGGTGGTATAATGGGATATCTTTCCAATGATTGTGTTACTTTATACAGCAAAAGAGATTTTCAGATGTAATTAAAGTCCCTAATCAGTTGAGTTTCAGTCCCTTCAAGTGGCATTTATACTGGGTGGGCCCCACCTAGACCTAGTGGATGACAAGGAGCAGCAGCAGCCATTCTCCTGTGGGCCTTAAAGACACGAGGCACTAAGAGTCCTGACAGCCACACTGAGTTGATTTCAGTCAACAGCTGGAATGAGCTTGGAAGAGACCCTGCCACCAGATGAGAATGAACCCAGTCCCAGCGGGCACCTTGACTTCAGCCTTGTTTGAGCTGAGCAGAGAACTTAGATGAGCCTTGGCCAGATTTGTAATTTACAGAATGGAGGTAATAAATGACAACTCTTTTCTTCTCCGACTTTGTGGTTGTTTTTGCTGTAGCAGCAATAGAAAATAAAATCTCAACACATAACTAAAAGTGTGTATCCAAATGTACTGTACTCATAGCTCTCCTACATTTTCTGTGTAATCTTTTTTTCTTTTTTTAATTGAGGAGTAGGTGCTTTACAGTTCTGTGTTAGTTTCTGCTGCACAACAACATGAGTCGTCCATATGCATGCATATACCCTCAGCCTTTGAACCTCCTTCCCACCTCACTCACCCGCCCATCTATGTCACCATAGAGCACCTACCTGAGCTTCTTGGGCTGACAAGGTATAAAATAGTGTGATTATCCACCTTTATCCACCATTTCTTACCTATAAAAAGTAATTACCATTTCCTCTGAATAACTGTGGATGACCACCCTACTTCAAATACTTTTGAAAAGATTACACAGGAAATATAGGTGAGCTCTGAGTGCAATGCCTTGAACAGGAAGAATAGTCTGTAAAGAGTCACTCTCCTCATTGAGCCAAGACCATGTTTGTCCATAATTGTCCATTAACTCTTAGTTCTCAGTAACCAGATGAGGGACGGGCAACTTGTTCAGGCAGCAACTGCTGAATCCTGCAGACACGTGGTAGCAGCTTGGACATCATAACACTGAACCTCTCTTCATTGAGAAAGTGCTAGAATAAAAAGAAAAAAGGGCTTCAATTATTATTTCTCTGATTGTCCCAATTTAGATATCCTCATATGACCGAAGGGTGTTGTAGAAAAAGTTTCATGATGGTAAAGGTAATATCTCGTCATCATGTATAATCTTCACTTAATCATCTGTAGTAGTCTCATGGCTAAATAAGATAAGCAGGGCAACATTTGGAAGCAGGGAGGGGAGGACATTCCTGGAAATAACTAAGCTTTAGGCTTTTCAAGTGAGAAGTAGGAAAAAAATTGGAGTGACAGAAAAACTGCATTTATTGCACTAGATAAGCAGCTAAAAATTTTTCCATGGGGGAAAAATTGAGATGATTTCCACCTAGGGCAATTCAAGGCAGTAGGATTGCATTGCTTTTTGTTGTGGAGAGCCACTTTTGCCCATAGATGTGGAAAACAAATAAAATACATCCCCCTCTGGCCTGTTCTTTGGCACTGGTGTTTCAAAAAGCTGGTCCTCACAACTGAACAAGAATTAGGGGGATTTGTAGTGTATTTTGCACATAAGTCTTGTTTGCCACTGCTAAAGACATCACACTCTGGAAGATAAAAGGAAGAAAATATTTGATTTATCTAAATTCTTTTAGACATTTTTAGCCTCTAGAATTCCTAACATTAAAAAGGTGTTTGAATTATTTTTATGAAGGAGAGGGGAGATCATTTTAATGGAGTAAGAGTTGACTTTGTGGTCTATGTTTATCATGATTATATTGTATTTCAAACATTAGAAATTTTAGAAACATTCCTAAATGCACAAAACTTTCCAGAATTCTTCAACCACTAGGACATTTGTCAATTACACAACTTAGAAAAAGGGCACCTGCCTCTTTGACCCCCACGCATACAAGGGGTATTGAGAATAAATGCTATTTTGCTATAAATAGTGTCATTTTTTCCCATCTGGATCTTGTACTTGATTTATGCAGAAAGAAAGCATTTCTTATTGAGGGAGCTAATCCATGAACTTTGCCATGCTTTTATTATAACTGTATTAGAGTGTATGATATATATCTAGTCAATATCCCTCATACACATAGGCATGAATATTCTGTGGTTTCTGTGAGCCTGTGTGTGTAAGAAGCATAGCAACATCTATCTGGAAGCCCATGAGAGGGTTAACTGCCCTCCCACACTCCATTTTGTTCTGTCCTCTAAACTTTAAGACAAATATCTTTTTGTTTTTCATCTTTAATATCCAATCCCAAGCTCACTAGGGAAGAGAGGATAGGATGCCACAAAACTCACTTTGTCTCAGCCAGAACTATAATACAAACAAGACATACAACAAACTTTTCTTGCTTCATTTTTTCTTGGTACTTCAGAAGACACCTGCCCCGGGGGCTTGCGGCTAATGGGCTGCAGAAGGCTCAGGTCATTGTTCAAATTCAGTAGTCCCCATGTGATGTCCAGTGCAAGATCAGTGATGATTTCAGAATACTTCGCTTGTCTGAGTCTGCTTACCACGCAGTTTTTTTCAGGACTTGAAAGTCTCCTTACCATCTCCTCCTTGCCTCCCACCTCCGACACGTTTTAAGACAGAAAAAGTGACCCTCATGGGTTAGACAATCCTACATCAAGGTGAATCCTTGATAACCAGCTCTGTTACCCCTTGTACCTCGTAAATATGCTAATTAAAAGGAGCTTGGTTGTGAAGATCAAGGGAGAAAGAATACTGGAAACCAGGGCCAGCCATCTTGTCCGTATCTCTCCCCATTTACTGCTTGAACTTTTTGCTGCCTGGCTTTTGGAGTTCACTGAACGAAGAGTGTTGTGACCTATAACCTCTCAACATCACATTTTAAAAATTGTCTTCAATAAGAGAAAAGCAGATGCCACAGACACCATTCATGTCACAGAAATTCTCTCGGCCTAGAATATTTTAGCGCCTTCATAACCGCAAAACACGAACTGCTCTCACTACCTCACACACAATGGGATTTTCACTGAGAGTCTCCTTAGGAAAAACTAGCCACTTTTCCACTTTATAAAAGTGTTTGTTTTGCAAGATATGCACGATGACTATACACAGTTTTTGATGGATGATCTCAGGCTCAGATACCTCTGTACTTGCACATAGAGCCAACTTACCATGTTCACACCATGGTCCTTCTTGACAGCCCTCAAAAATTATGTGAAATGGGCTGCCGAGTTCCTGCTTCCCAGGCAGCTACAGATGTTAGCAGAGCAGATTTTCTTAGATTTCAAAAGTAGCATTAAGAAAATCCATATAAATCACCTATCTAGAAAATCCATGCTTAGTTTTTTAAGGGACCTCCATACCATTGTCCACAGAGGCTGTACCAATTTACATTCTCACCAATTGTGCAAAAGGGCTCCCTTTTATCCACATCTTCTCTAGTATTTATTGTTTGTAGATTTTTTTATGATGGCCATTTTGGCTAGTGTGAAGGGGTACTATATTGTAGTTTTGATTGCATTTCTCTAATAGTAAGTGATGTTGAGCATCTTTTCACGTGTGTTACATATATGCAATGGAATACTGAAGTGAAGTGAAGTGAAGCTGCTCACTCGTGTCAGACTCTTTGCAACCCCATGGACCCAGGCTCCTCCATCCATGAGATTTTCCATGCAAGAGTATTGAAGTGGGCTGCCATTTCCTTCTCCAGAGGCTCTTCCCGACCCAGGGATCGAACCTGGGTCTCCTGCATAGGAGGCAGATGCTTTTCCATCTGAGCCACCAGTAATGGACTGTTCAGTCGCGCAGTCGTGTCTGACTCTTTGCGATCCCATGAATCGCAGCACGCCAGGCCTCCCTGTCCATCACCAATTCCCAGAGTTCACTCAGACTCGCGTCCATTGAGTCAGTGATGCCATCCAGCCATCTCATCCTCTGTCGTCCCCTCTTCTCCTGCCTCCAATCCATTCCAGTATCAAAGTCTTTTCCAGTGAGTCAACTCTTCACATGAGGTGGCCAAAGGACTGGAGTTTCAGCTTTAGCATCATTCCTTCCAAAGAAATCCCAGAGTTGATTTCCTTCAGAATGGACTGGATGGGTCTTCTTGCAGTCCAAGGGACTCTCAAGAGTCTTCTCCAACACCACCGTTCAAAAGCATCAATTCTTTGGCACTCAGCCTTCTTCACAGTGCAACTCTCACATCCATACATGACCACAGGAAAAACCATAGCCTTGACTAGACAGACCTTAGTCGGCAAAGTAATGTCTCTGCTTTTGAATATACTCTCTAGATTGGTCATAACTTTGCTTCCAAGGAGTAAGCATCTTTTAATTACTCAGCCATAAAAAAGAAGTGAAACTGAGTAAGTTATAGAGATGCAGATGAACCTAGAATCTATTATACAGGTTGAAGGAAGTCAGAAAGAGAGAAACAAATATGGTATATTAACATATATATGTGGAATCTAGAAAAATGGTACTGATGACCTTATTCACAGGGCAGTAAATAAGTAATACAGAGGCACAGACAAAGAAAACAGACTTGTAGGTGGAAAGATCTGAGAGAGTAGCTTTGACATATATACTACCATGTGCAAAATAGATAACTAGTGGGAAGGTGCTGTATAGCATAGGGAGCTCAGATTGGTGCTCTGTCATGACCTAGAGGCGTGGGATGGAGGAGTGGGAGGGAGACTCGAGAGAGGAGATGTATGTAGACACAGGGCTGATTCACACTGTTGTGCAGCAAAAACTAGCACAACATTGCAAAGCAATTATACTCCATTAAAAAAAAAAACAAATCCATGAATGTTATGCATTCATTTCTATATTGATTTAAAAAAAAAAAATCAGGACCAGGTTATGACAAAATGAAATAAAATAACCAAGGTCAAGGGGAGAAGGGACAAGTATTTTGGGGTCTCACATATTTATTAATGATGAAGAGTTAATTTAACCCTCAGTTTCCTATCAACTGGGAAAAAGGAAAGAAGAGAGGGTAGTTACTGGGTCCCAATCTGAATGTGCCCCAGAATCCCTTGGAGCACTTTTAAATAATGAGATTCCTGAAACCTTCCCTGAGACTTGCTCAACCAACATCTCCAGGAGAGAATTCAACATGCCTTTGCTTTTCTAAGCATCCCCAGGTGAACCTAACATTTAGCTGGTTCTAGAAATCACTAGCCTAAATGACTTTTGTTTTTTCATTTAAAAACATGATATTAATTCCTAAAGAGAAGTAGAATACTGTAGAATTTAGATCTCATTTATGATGACTCCCCTGACTTAATTCATATAGCCAAAGTGATATGGGGGAAGATGAATTCAATAATATGTTTAATATGATGTTTCATAAACTATGACTTCAGATCCTTGTTTACTTATCTGATGCAGTCTACTTACACTTCCATCAAAGTGTGCCCCTAATGTATAAGTTACATTTCTAACCACAAAAAAGGATCCGAAGCTGTGCTAATTAAAACCAAATAGGATAAATAACTTTAAGAGACAACAGCAGTTATGATTTAGAAGCATGCATAAAGTGTGCAGACTTTCTGAATGAAGACTCTTTCCAGGATAATCTGAATGTTTTTCAGATTCCCCAAAATTGTCCCATTTATATATTTGCTGTTAATGGTGAAAAATCCTAAAAGATCAGCTGTCTAAAGGTAAATTTCATAATTATCATAATTGTACATACTATCACAGCAGTAGAACATGGACACAGAAAGACATCAAAGACTAATAACAGAAGGGCTTATATTCTTTCCCCCAAAGTAGTGTATCCCACCAAATCCTCCCTCCCAAAGGCCACCGTGGTTTTTCTGGTCCGCTCTCAGTCCTTCCAGTGTGACCTCCACAATGGAACAGATGTTCATAGAAATGTTTGGCTTGTCAATTTCAGACAGTAATGATTGACTTTCACAGCTTATTTAAAATATCTCAATTTCCCACTCCATCAACCTTTGACAGGTAGATAGAAAACACTATTCTTGTTCTTCTGTTGGTTATTTTATGATTCAAAACAGCATTTCTTAAGAGTCTATTTCTTATTTTATTATTGATTGAGGCATCTCTCTGCTCCCTTCTGTATAACACAGGGATTTTGAAGCCCCTAACTACCGCTCCTGTGTTCGTCCCCGCAGGCCTGACTCCTTTTCCCTTTCACATTTCAGCACAGGTAAAAATCACCTCTGCTGCTGCTGCTAAGTCACTTCAGTCGTGTCCGACACTGTGCGATCCCATGGAAGGCAGCCCGCCAGGCTCCCTTGTCCCTGGGATTCTCCAGGCAAGAACACTGGAGTGGGTCGCCACTTTCCTCTCCAAGGCATGAAAGTGAAAAGTGAGAGTGAAGTCACTCAGTCGTGTCCGACTCTTTGCGACCCCATGGACTGCAACCCTCCAGGCTCTTCCATCCATGGGATTTTCCAGGCAAGAGTACTTCTAGACTATGTTAAATTCTTCAATTGTTATCATATGTTGATTTTAAGTTTAAAAAACCCAGTGCTCATTATGACTGTAGAGACATTGTCCATTGCAGGACAAATAGGAGCTCTAGTTGCATTTTCTTTTCTGCTCACTCACTTTTATGACACCCTTGAGAGTGAACCATTGTTCACTAATTCCAGACTGAACATGGTCTTTTTGCTTAAATTCCTTCTGTGTAACATGCTAATAATCATGCCGTCTTATGATTTCCTTAACAATTATCCCAAAATATTCTTTGTACAATCTTGCTTGCTGTTTTTAAGTATCTAATTATTATTATTATTATTTTTTTTTTAAGATTCCTCCTCACTTTCTCAGAACTCCCATTTTGGTATCCTTTCTATTTATTACGTAGGATTCATTCTTATCTATATCCAGGGACACATTTATTTCCTGTTTTTGTCCAGTAGCTTTTCTTTTAGGCAAGCCTCATCCAGGAAATTACATCTAGTCAGTTCTCCTGAGATCTTGCCACCATTTCTTTTATCAATGTCATCCTCTTTTTTGATATTCACTCTCATTTTCCTGAAGTGAATGAAGTCATATTGTCAAAGATACACAGAACATAAATTCTATTAATTTTTAAATAAAAAAATATTTCCAGTAATTATGTACAGATATGAGAGTTGGATCATAAAAAAGGCTGAGCACTGAAAAATTTATGCTTTCGAACTGTAGTGCTGGAGAAAACTCTTGAGAGTCCCTTGAATAGCAAGGCGATCAAACCAGTCAAACCTAAAGGAAATCAACGTTGAATTTTCATTGGAAGGACTGATGCTGAGGCTGAAGATCCAATGCTTTGACCACCTGATGTGAAGAGCCAACTCATGAGAAAAGACCCTGATGCTGGGAAAGACTGAGCCAAGAAAAGAAGGGGATGACAGAGGATAAGATGGCTGGATGGCATCGCCAGTTCAATGGACATGAGTTTGAGAAAGTTCCGTGCAGGACAGGGAAGCCTGGAGTGTAGCAGACCACGGGGTCACAAAGAGTCAGACTTGGCTGAGTGACTGACCAGCAACAACAACAAATATCTATGCTCTCTAAATCTTCTGTTCCATATAAAGTTGAGAATCTGAATTGAATGGGTAGTTTTTAATAAAAATACAATACTAAATGTCTTCCTGCAAATATAGAACATTTCATTCAATAGCAAAGAAAGATATTGACAGATGTATTAAAGTAATATTGCCTAGTAACTCCAAAGTCCACATGGTTTCATAGGTGAAGTGAAATGAAGTCACTCAGTCATGTCCGACTCTTTGTGATCCCATGGATGGTAACCTACCAGGCTCCGTGGTCGATGGGATTTTCCAGGCAAGAATACTGGAGTGGGCTGCCATTTCCTTCTCCAGGGTTTCATAGGTACATTCTTTAATTCATTCAAGGGCAAAATAATTTTCATGCTCTTAACTAATTCAGATCATAGGGGGAAAAAATGAAACATTCAAATTATTTATAAAGGCCCAATGCAATGTTAACATCCTAAATTTGCAAACTACAAAACTAGAAATAAATGAATTTTACTTTTGAATATTGATGCAATGCTTAATAAATTATTAGCAAATAAAATTCAGCTGGGCATTAAAAAATAGAATACTGTCTAACCAAGTGAAGTTCATTCATAATGACTCCAAAACATGAAATCTATTGTTAAAATATATCATATACAAAGGTCAAAGGAGAACATTATTCATGAATATCTCAATGGATCTGGGAAAATATCAGACTACATTTAATATCCATATTTAGTTTAATGAAATAGGAATAATATATATAAAGAAATAAATTTTTACATAAATGAAGGAAGCGTATGTGCATATATATGTCAGTGGAGTTAGGCCAATGAAAGAAAGCAGATAAATACAAAGGGAGTATGAAACTAAAATTATAACTATCTTCATATACCTAGATATTTTAGGGAAATCAGAAATCATTATAAACAAGAGATCAATTACAAAATTAACAATAAAAATAGTGTTTTTTCTAAATAGAAGTCAATACTGAAAATGTAGTAGAAGGAAACAAATGGCCTGAAGTAGGAGTCAGCAATCTCTATAAGTAAAGGGTATTTTACTTGTAAATGTTAAGCTTTGCAGCTCATGTGGTCTCTGTTCCAACAATTCAACCCTAAGCAACCATGGATGGTATGTAAATTTATACACATCTCAATGGATCTGGGAAAATATCAGACTACATTTAATATCCATATTTAGTTTAATGAAATAGGAATAATATATATAAAGAAATAAATTTTTACATAAATGAAGGAAGCGTATGTGCATATATATGTCAGTGGAGTTAGGCCAATGAAAGAAAGCAGATAAATACAAAGGGAGTATGAAACTAAAATTATAACTATCTTCATATACCTAGATATTTTAGGGAAATCAGAAATCATTATAAACAAGAGATCAATTACAAAATTAACAATAAAAATAGTGTTTTTTCTAAATAGAAGTCAATACTGAAAATGTAGTAGAAGGAAACAAATGGCCTGAAGTAGGAGTCAGCAATCTCTATAAGTAAAGGGTATTTTACTTGTAAATGTTAAGCTTTGCAGCTCATGTGGTCTCTGTTCCAACAATTCAACCCTAAGCAACCATGGATGGTATGTAAATAAACTGACACCAGCTATGGTCTGTTAATCTTTATTTAGGCAAAAATGAAATAGGTAACTCCTGGCTTAAAATAACAAGGCAGAAATTCCCAAGCACCTTAGCAAGAAATATCAAGCATGCTTTTAAAGTAAAATTAGGTTCAACTAAGGGGATAAAGGGAGTCCCCAGTGGTTCAACAGGTAAAGAATCAGCCTGCAATGCAGGAGACACAGGAGATGTGGGAGATGCAGGTTCATTTCCTGGGTTGGGAAGATTCACTGGAAGAGGAAATCGCCCCCCACTCCAGTATTCTTGTCTGGGAAATCCTGTAGACAGTGGAGCCTGGTGGGCTACAGTCCATGGAGTCACAAAGAGTTGGACACGACTGAGTGAATCAACACATAAACAAGGAGGAAAGAAGTCATTTTGTGCTCCTTTATAGTAAGATTCAATACTGCAATGATGTCAGTTTTCCCGAATTCTTTTGTAAATCTGATATAATCTGTTTAAATTATCAACTAGAGTTCATCTAGAGCCCAACAGAGAAATGAAAGGAAAGGGCAAATTAACAAAAATGAACATATATATATATCTTGATGGAAGTATAAATCAACGTGACCTGCCTGAAAGGCAGTTTTGTGACATCTGTCAAATTTGTAAAAGCACAGTCCTTATGACTCAGTAATTCTGGGGATAGAAATTCACACCCTACTGATGCATCTGCAGATGTTTATCAAAAGCTGTACTGTTTGTACCAGATCCTCTAATGGTCTTAATATCTTACTTTGTTTATACTATTAGCATGTCCAGGCCATCTCAGCAAGTTATTAAAAGCTATTTGATTTATTTTTATACTCATCTCTCTATTATTTAAAGTCTCTCTACTTTTTAAACCTTAATAAATTATGTTTTGTTTAGTTCTAATATCCAAGAGAACATCAGCATACTCTAGAAATTGTTTGGAAGCTAACTTTTGACCTTCCCTGAAATTGTCAAATACTTGAGTGTCCTTTGCAATGAAAACAAGCAATCGGATGCACTCAATAAAATGTAAAATGAGTGTGCTCAGAAAGGCGAAATTATAAATTGGCTACTAGAACTATGTTGCTCAAACTGTGTACTATTGGCATTGGAGTACTCTACCTACCTCCTCATCCCTTCCACATGTTCCAATGGGAAAAAATGGTTCCATTTTAGATCAAGTTTGGGAATGTGTATTATCCAAATGTAGTTAATAAGGTAACATTTTTCTTTTCCCTTCATGAAGTTTGGGGAAATATGCTGCTGCCATTTAATCACTATGTCTGGCTCTTTGGGACCCCATGGACTGCAGCATGCCAGGCTTCTTTTATCAAAAGCTGTACTGTTTGTACCAGATCCTCTAATGGTCTTAATATCTTACTTTGTTTATACTATTAGCATGTCCAGGCCATCTCAGCAAGTTATTAAAAGCTATTTGATTTATTTTTATACTCATCTCTCTATTATTTAAAGTCTCTCTACTTTTTAAACCTTAATAAATTATGTTTTGTTTAGTTCTAATATCCAAGAGAACATCAGCATACTCTAGAAATTGTTTGGAAGCTAACTTTTGACCTTCCCTGAAATTGTCAAATACTTGAGTGTCCTTTGCAATGAAAACAAGCAATCGGATGCACTCAATAAAATGTAAAATGAGTGTGCTCAGAAAGGCGAAATTATAAATTGGCTACTAGAACTATGTTGCTCAAACTGTGTACTATTGGCATTGGAGTACTCTACCTACCTCCTCATCCCTTCCACATGTTCCAATGGGAAAAAATGGTTCCATTTTAGATCAAGTTTGGGAATGTGTATTATCCAAATGTAGTTAATAAGGTAACATTTTTCTTTTCCCTTCATGAAGTTTGGGGAAATATGCTGCTGCCATTTAATCACTATGTCTGGCTCTTTGGGACCCCATGGACTGCAGCATGCCAGGCTTCCCTGTCCATCACCAACTCCGGAGGTTGCTCAGACTCATGGCTATCAAGCTGATGATGCTATCCAACCATCTCATCCTCTGTCATCTCCTTCTCCTCCTGCCTTCAGTCTTTCCCAGCATCAGGGTCTTTTCCAATGAGTCAGTTCTGTGCATCAGGAGACCAAAATATTGGAGTTTCAGCTTTAGCATCAATCCTTCCAATGAATATTCAGGACTGATTTCCTTTAGGATGCACTGGTTGGATCTCCTTGCAGTCCAAGGGCCCCTCAAGAGTCTTCTCCAACACCACAGTTCAAAAGCATCAATTCTTCATCACTCAGCTTTCTTTATGGTCCAACTCTCACACCCATACATGACTACTGGAAAAACCATAGCTTTGACTAGACGGACCTTTGTCAGTAAAGTAATCTTTCTGCTTTTTAGTATGCTGTCTAGGTTGGTCATAACTTTTCTTCCAAGGGGCAAGCATCTTTTAATTTCATAGCTACAGTCACCATCTGCAGTGATTTTAGAGCCACAAAAAACGAAGTCTCTCACTATTTCTGTTGTTTCCCCATCTATTTGCCATGGAGTGATGGGACCAGATGCCATGATCTTAGTGTTTTGAGTAGCCTGTCAGATTGTTCTACCTATTGGATTTCCCAGGCAAGAATACTGGAGTGGGCTGCTATTTCCTTCTACAGGGAATCTTCTCAACCCAGGAATCAAACCCAAGTCTCCGACACTGAGAGGCAGATTCTTTCACCACTGGGAAGCTCTTGAGCAAATTTAATCTTCGAGAAATTAAAATAAATAGTACCAGATTTCCTTGGGAGGATGATTCTAAACTATACATAGAGTTGTTGTTTAATTATTAATATTGTTATTATTGTTATTTAAATATTGGTAACTATCAAAGAATAGATGTACATGACGGCCTGTTCACTCTTATCTCCTCTTCATTTACAAAAGCTGGAAGGTGGTGACAAAAGGTGTTTTTGATATTAGCAGTTCTCAGATGCCTTGTTACGTGAAAGTGAAGTAGCTCAGTCATGTAAAACGCTTTGTGACCCCATGGACTTTAGCCCACCAGGATCCTCCATCCATGGAATTTCCTAGACAAGAGAACTGGAGGGGGTTGCCATTTCCTTCTCCAGGTGATCTTCCTGACCAAGGGATCAAACCCAGGTCTCCCTCATTGCGGGCCAATGCTTTACCATCTGAGCCATGTTATATAACTGCATTTTTTCCCATGAATTAAAAAAGAAAACAAAAAAAGAACAAGAAGATCCTAAAGGGCAGTAAAACCATGTAAGTTGATTAAAGCCAGGAAAAAACAATGCTGGTTTTGTGTAGACATCATCTCCACTGTCTAGAAATGCACAGTTTGTCAAAAGAAAAGAAAAAATGTATTCTGCAAACAGATGCAAATATTGCCTTCTATCTTCCTGGCATAATGAGCAAATGAAATAACGGCATGTCTTCGAGGGCAAATCTCAGTGCTTCTGTGGCGGGCTTTCAGGGCGTGGGGGGTGGCTTAGAAGCCCTTGAACGGGGAGCACTGGCTTCCGTGAAGAGGCTGCACTTTCTGACTTTCACGGCCTTACCCTCACTGCTCTGCCTTTGACGTGATCACCTCTCCTCTGAGTGCTTCCTCGGCCTTCCCTCCCTGCCTACCCCCAGCCTTATTTTATTTTTTCATAGGCTCTGGAAATGCAATGGAGAATAAAAATGCGGTGAGACCTGCCGTCGGCACCTATGCCCTGCAGTTCTAAGCTGACAAAAATGTCAAGAAAGTGACAGTAAAATATGCGAAGAGAAAGGCCTGCAAACAGGCACAGACCCCAGACTGTTGGGCACTTTCACCACACTGGGTCACGGTTTTCAAACAGAAATAGCAGTTGTGGGATTTATTATCTCCAGCATCACTTGTTAAATTTGCACCATGCAAATGATATATAAAATATACCGAAGGGGAAGCTACGGAAGATGGAATGAGCGAGGCCCGTAAGTGAAGGGACAGATGGACTCCGCAGAGCGCTAATGGAGGGACCTCTGCCACCATCAGCGGGATGACCACAGTCCCCCTCTGCGGGTATGGAATAGGGCGAGGGGGCTGGTAAGGAGAGCCGGCCCTGTCTACACTAGTCCTGCAACATGGTTGGAAAGTTGAAACACTTATCTATTTCACTGGAAAACCCCTGGCAGATAGCCTAGCTAATTTCCCTGAACAATTTTAGTATTTATTCAGTAGGATTTTAAATGGTCCCAAGCACACACAGTCTTCCTGAAATGAAGGACCACTTTTGAGAAGCTGTGAATAATAATTGTCACTGCCTTCTGAGCTGTTGATGAAAGCTTGGTTTTTCAAGTTTTATCTAATTTAATCTGTTAACTCTCTTGCAAGTTATGTCTTTGTTTGGTTTTTGTCTTTTCCTCATTTGAAAAAGGAGGAAACTGAGGCTTAGAAGAGAGGAACTTTCTCAGAATCTTAGAGTTGTTAGCTGGCAGAACATGAATTTAAAACTACACTCATCTGATCCCAAATGGTCATCTTGACTCAATGTTCCCTCCAGGAAAGAAAACAGTTTTTTTTCGAGCTCATTAATAAAGATGCTTGAAAGCCATTGTTTTAAACAGTGAACACAACTTGGAGCATACTATAAGAAAGAGTTGTAGGTATTCTGCATTTATTAATTTAAAATTGCAGTAACCCTTTCTCTTCTAATACAAATTGAGAAGTTCTATAAATGTTCTTTGTTTCTTTATCTTTAACAGACTGAGAAACCAAAGCATGTAGGAGTGAAATGTCTTATTTTGTTTACATTAATAGCCACAGCACTCTTGTAAAAGTAGGGAGAGACATTCATGTAAAATGACTTCATCAAAGCAGAATCAGGTTCCTCCCTTAAGACATCAGATACCATGGGTATGTTTATAATTGATGGTTTTAAAGTGCAGTTGAGGTACACTACTTAACTTGGGATATGTACAACTTAATTGCACGTAAAATTAGCAACTCATGACCTTAAAAAAAAAAAAGGAAAGAGAAAACAGAAGAAAAAAGAAGAGAAAAAAAGAGAAGCAAGTGAGAAAGCATACAGGACTCAATTGCCCTTGAAATTTTCATGCAACATTTGCCACAGGAAATTAATCTGCACACAGAAGAAGGGAAGGCCCCTGTAATC
>SJYC01071457.1:0-33640 GCA_006408675.1 Madoqua kirkii
AGGGTGCCATTGTCTTCTCCCATAACTTTTAATTTGATGTATTTTTATTGTAGCTATTCTTATCAGTAGTTGTAGCACTAGATTTTGAGGTCTCAGTATTCAAGTATTATGCACTTCTGATGTGCTATTTAGCTATTTTTAAGGCATTTTTGAAAATATATAAATGATTTTAGTAAATGCATTGAAAAGGATAATAAATGTAACAGTTTCTTTTTATTAAGAGTGATTATTAAAAACTTTTTATTCTATGTACTTTTCTCCCTTTTATATAAGAATCATTTATTTCTTTAACTATCAGAGAAATAAAGCAAGATAAAGAAAAAGAAATATAAGAATACAAGACTAATATTTTAAAAATGTGCAAACTTTCAGCACCATCTTGAAACAAAATACTCCTACCATGACAGTGTTCACTGAAACACTAATTTTCTCTTGATCAAAATGTAAGTAAAATGTGTAACTTCCTACAAGTCACTTTTGGTTCAATGGCAAATAGCAGTTAATTGCACAATTAAGTGCTGACTTATTTTCTTTCCATATTATTATTTACAGAACCAGTACAAAGTAGTCTGTTGCTGATTAGAAAGGAAATTTTATCGCAGTTTCTCGGAATGACTTTTATTTTGATGTATATTTTTTAATGAACCTAATTTATGTGAAGGTTGTTCTGTTAAAAGTTCACAAAAATATCATGCATGATTGATCTCATGACTGTGCCTCAATCCAAAGACAACACACAACAGCAGTCAAATATACATTTTATGGGCTTTTGTCTGTTTTGCAATAACACCAGAAAACATTCTTTAATTAAAATTTAAAACCGTAACTGATTAATTTTCTGTGTAAACAATCTGTGTCAACATGGAATGTCAGCATTTTAAGGCTGTGTGAGGATAAATTTTACTTTCTTCACAAGGGCCTTCTGGGAAGAACTTTGGCACAGCAGATGGTGAGAATGTGACCTAGAGGAGAAGGGTTTGGAGCCCTAGCTCATTCTGTAACCCCACTCCTGTCCACTTAGTTGAGGCCCAGTTAGGGCCCAAGAAACGTCCTAAACCGTTTGATAGTGTTGGCAAGGGTCCGGTAGTCAGTCGCCCCATAGCTCTTTATTTACTAGCTGCAAATGGCCAAAGGGTTCCAAAAGTGCCATCCAGTAGCTGGACCTGCTTCTGCCTCATCCATGCAGTGAAGGAAACATTCCCAGTAATCTGGCCATGGACACGGCTGTGCAGAATTTAGACTGAGCAGTCCCATTTGGTTTCTGTTGTTAACCATAATCCCCAATTTTTCCAGGAGCCAGAAAGAAACCTCACTTCTCAGCCACTTTCTGATTTTCTTTTTCTTTCTAAATACAGAGGCAGAGTTTAAACATATTACTTAAAATAATCTTGAGCGACTTTTCAAGGAAATATGGAAATACATTGCCAGGAAAATGGGGGAGTACGTTCAAAGTAAAGGATTGAAAACTTCAGCGTAGACATGCATATAAAACTTTAAATAAAAAATGCTCATAATCAAGTTATTTTTATTAGACATTTATAGTCTCGCCAATAATAAATTACAGTGACCTCAGCTCTTCTAGAGTCTAGGAAAAGATCCAGGATTGAAATCCTCTGAGGTGACGAGCTGGGTTTTGCATTTCCAATACGGTTCAACTCTTTTGGATAAATTTTACATCCTTTGCTTACTTACCCAGACCCATTTCATGGCGAATACCCTTCTTGGGCAAGGGCAGAGGATGAACTACTCAAAGCAAAAGCTTTCACACTTTGGATCTCTGTTTCTCTCCCAGGGAACTTATTTCACTTGTAATTAAGCAATGAAGGTTTCTAAAAAGTTCCCATGCAAATAAATATATGTATTTGGCCATCCTGCAGGACTTGCGGGATCTTAGTTTCCCAACCAGAAATTGAACCTTCTGGTTGGGTTGCAAACCACTTCAGTTGGCAACTGAAGTGCAGACTTCAGTTGAATCTGTGTAACCTTCCAATGGAAACTCAGACTTTTAACCATTGGGCCACCAGGAAATTCCCCAAATTAATCATATTATTGATACTATAAGAAGAAAATATATATACAGAAACTTTCCTCCAGTGAAAGAAACTTTGCTCTTTTACCATGTCTCCCAAACAGGTTGCGTACTGGTTGTTGGTGTTTAGTCATGTTGACCCCACAGAATGCAGCACACTAGGCTTCCCTGTTCTCTACTATCTCCTGGCATTTGCTCAAATGCATGTCCATTGAGTCAGTGATGCCTGCCAACCATCTCATCCTCTGTTGCCCTCTTCTCCTCCTGCCCTCAGCCTTTCCCAGCATGAGTCTTTTCCAATGAATCAGCTCTAGCCAAAGTATTGGAACTTCACCTTCAGCATCAGACCTCCCAATGAATATTCAGTATTGATTTCCTTTAGATTGACTGGCTTGATCTCCTTGCTGTCCAAGGAACTCTCAAGAGTTCTTCTTGAGAGGAACTCTTGAAGAGTTCTCTTCTCTAGCACCACAGTTTGGAAGCATCAGTTCTTTGGTGCTCAGCCTTTTTTATGGCCCAGCTCTCACTTCTGTACATGACTACTGGAAAACAACCATAGCTTTGAGTATATGGAACTTCGTTGGCAAAGTGATGTCTCTGCTTTTTAGTACACTGTCTGTACTGATACATCACTAAAATTTGGCAGGGGTTTATTAGTTAATTTCTCTATCATATTTATTAGCAAAGTGTATATTAAATGCCTGAATCAGGTATGAAAGGTTATAGAAGATAAAGATTTTGTACCTCCTTCATAGAGGACATGAGAGCAAAAGAAAATGCATCTGTAAGCTCTGCATATAAACAGTGAAGAAGGCATAAAGAGCACATATTAGAAGTAAATCTATGTATATGTTATCTCATGTAATTTCAAATTTTCCATGTCACTGAGAGATGAAGGATTTAAATTTTATGAGGTAGAGACACTGATGGCCTTCCCTGGTAGCTCAGTGTAAAGAATCCACCTGCTAATGCAGGAGATGCGGGTTCAATTTTTGGCTCTGGAAGATCCCCTGGAGAAGGAAATGGCAACCCACTCCAGTATTCTTGCTTGGGAATTCCCATGGACAGAGGATGGCAGGCTATACTCAATGGGCTCACAAAAGAATTAGACATGACTTAATGACTAAACAACAAGAAAACTTGGGTGAAACACAAGGACAGTACACTCAGAGTTGAGATTTAGAATTTAAACTGAAGTTGTAATTATAACAAATACTTCCTGCCACAATTATGTTGCCTCATGGTAGATGGAATCATTCAAGCAAAGGAATGACTGGTGTGTTGATCCAAATCTAGAGGAAAATCGGACATGGACCTTCAGGTGAAAGAAAAAGCAGCAACTTAGAAAGTTCAAAGGCAAGGTTAGGGGTCACTTTTCTGAGGTCAAAGGAGTGTAGATGAAATAGAGATGGGACACACTGGGGCTTGAGTTTTCACTAGACAGTGCAGTAGTTGGGTATGTTTCAATTCCTCACTATGTACCCTTTCAAAGACCCCCTAAGTCTTGGGTCTTCCTTCTCATAGGGCGTTCTTTTCAGCTCCTGTGGTAATTGTTTAGTCATATCTTTACTGCTTTAATTCACATACCTATAGGTTTATCTTGTGGGAGAAAGTGCACTGACTTTCTCCAGGAACCAGAAACATGAGATGAAATCCCCTGCCATCTAACCATTCCAAACTTTCCCTGACATAAACATAAAACAAATATTCAGATGCCTAAAATGCCTACTTACTCTTTATAGGATGTCCTCTTCATACAAACCTTGAAGTTGCTAACCTTCAAAGATGTGAATATACGTCTGCAGGTCCAAGCATGTAGGTTAGTTCATGTGTCTGCCTTACACTGTCGCACGTGGGCATTCACTGCAAGCGGTTGTATTTTTGTGTACTTTGCTGTACAGCACTGTAGAGAACAGTAGTACAGCTTCTCTATATCCAGCCCAGGACGTCTGAAAGCAAGTAGGAAAACAGCAATGATGTAGCTTTTATGGTGCTTCCAGACTGGACCACTGGATCATTTTTCCAGAAGGTAGACAGAATTGAATCCTGCAAGGAACCAGAGCCTGTGCCATCAGCATCAGGCCTGAGTGAGTTTGCACCTTGCCCTCCATCTCCTGTTGCTGATGATCTTTCAGCTCTACCAACTCCCACCTCCTTTGCCTCCTCCATCAGCAACTCTTCTTGTCTGTTCACTCGATGCCAGCCCCTGTATGCCAGCTGTTGCCCTGACTTCTGTACTTTTCAAGGTCCTGTAAGATTTAAAATATTTTCTTAATTTTTTTAGTTTGTTTTAATGCATTATTTATGTGAAAAATATTATAAACTTGTAATAATACAGTACTATATAGCTGACTGTGCTAGTTGAGTGCCTAGGCTAACTTTGTTGGACTTACAAATAAATTGGACTTAAGCACACAGTCTTGAAACAGAACTCATTTGTCTGTAGGGGACTTAATGTAATATTAAAAGAAAAACAGATTTGTGCCTCCCAAAATTCCACCACCCAATGGGTGCATTACCCTCCATGAACATTGTTTCCTGGTTATCCATCATGGTAACTGTAACAAAACTACATTAAAGCCCACCCTTTGCCTTGTTCCGATTGAGAACAGGAGCCCTAGGGTTTCTAATTAAGTAGAACTGTTCTACAAATTCAAAGTCTTGTTCAGACAATGAGTTCAGGAATCTTACTGAAGGGCTTGGTGAACAGCTGCTTTGAACAGCATCTAAATCTTGCTTCCATTTCCATTGTTCTCCATTTACTGGACAAGCCATTTTGAAAATCATCTCCATCAAAAGACACAGAGATCATTCGTATCATGGTCATGTTTTCAGATGAGGAGACTACAGAGATAATACAATTCGAATCTCAAACAGTCAGATCAATTGTTCTCATGGATACGTTTGGAATTGCCAGAATATATGTGTGGAATTTTGGCTGAAAATGTGGTCATCATCTATCAAATTGGGGGACCTTATGTGTTAAGTTCTTTTTCAAGGAGGTGATATGATATGGGGTGAGATCTAGGTTGTTTCTCTTGGCTCCACCATTTTCCAGGCATGGGATTTAGATAAATCATGAAACATCTCTAAATCACAGGATCCTCATTTGTAAAATTAGAAAACATAATTGAACCTACTTCACAGAGTTGTGAGGATTAAATGAAATAACACATACAAAGCGTGTAACACAGCAACTGGCATATTTATGACTCAATAAATGCTAGCCAGTGCTAGCATCGGCATTGATATTTTTCCTTTCCAAGTTCCTGAAACAGTTTGTCTCTTTAAACTTGTCTATTCAGCAGTGTAAACAGTGCCTTACCCGCAACTGATACCTCCTTACCCCTTACCCCAATAGATGCTAGTGGAATTATTTAATGTGTTCACTATTAAACAGTGTGTTCATGGGATAGGCATCAAGAAATAAGAGCTGGGATTTTGCTGTGTTCTCATTTTGTTCCTACAAATATTCCCCACCCCCACCGCTGCCCCCGAGTCACACGCACGCACACACAGCATCATATTTCTTTATGTTGAGCTGGAAGGGGTGTTCACGTCGATAAGAAACCTTCCTCCCACCCCACTTTGTCTGCCCTGCACTTGGGAACCAAGGTTGAGTTCAAACAGGGGTCAGGGAGATAAAAGCCTGAGGCTTAACCACCAATTCACTAGTCTGGTGCCTAAAACTTCCGTCATTTATTTATTGCCGTCAGAAAGGATCAGTCGGGTCCTGTGTGGTGCAGGCTGGGAGCAGAAGCCTCTGCTGTTTATTATCTATCTCCCCTTCAGCTGGGAAACAAGCAGGCGGATGCCATTTCCCCAGGACATGCTGCCCTGCTTGTGGACTCAAGTCTGCACGGAAAGCGAGAGAAGTTTCCTCGCTCTTTACGGGCTCTTTTGTTTTTCATCAAGAGGCCAAGTACAGACATTTTGAAATAATTGTCAAGAGTCAGAGCACAGGCAGACCCAGGGGGAGAAGCCAGCAGCCCGGGAGAGAGAGGACAAACAGCCATGGCTGAGGTTTCCAGACGGAAGGAGATTTACTGCGGCCACTCCGGGGACTATTTGTTATGGAGGAGAAGATAAACAAGAGGCGCCTTTGGAGCCAGTGGTCATGTGGAAGGTGCTAGAAGCATTCCTGGGCAAGAACAGGGCCCGGCCTCGAAGCCAGCTGGTGGCTGTCGACTTGGGTCCGCTTTCCTCAAACTTGCATCTTGGGTTCCGATCTCTGCTGGGCTCTTTTAAATGTTAGTGCCAGGGACTACAAACCAGGTGCCCCCCAAAGAGCAACTGCGCAGCAGATCTGAATTAGAACGCCAGTCCCAGTGCATCCAAACAAAACCTGGTGGGCACCAGCCAGGAAGAGCAGGGCAGGAAACTGCCTTCGGGGACTCTGTCTTGGCTGCGGTGCTCACAGGAGTCTGAGCGGTGCCTCAGCCCTCCTGCCATGCCTCCCCCAAGCTGTTTCTCTCCCATCCTCCCCTTGGCAAAGCCAGCAAGATCCTAAACGTCAGATGTGGGCTTGTCCCTGTAATCATCCCCTGGTGAGGAATACAAATGGCCCTGCAACACATTTGTGAGTCAAATTGCTTTTCTGGATAGTGGGCTGTGCGGGCCAGGGCTACCGCTCATGTAACCCGAATGAGTGTGAGTGTGTGTGTGTGTGTGTGCGCTCACGCATGCACACTGCTCACGTTAAACTTCTAGAAATCAAGAGCCCACAGGGTTAAGCCTAGATGGCTAGAATGATATTTTCGCTGCCTTTGATGACACACTAAAATAAAGAACGTCTCATTTTGTAGCAGAACATTGCGTCTGTGAAGCCCATGTGCATGTGGTTACTATTTGCAGAATCTGGCATTTTCTACGAATAGTATAAAACAGGCATTGGATCGGCTGTCATGTTTTGACAGGGTTGTCCTTTTTTGCCAGAATGCCACTTTCCCTACCCCCAACCTCCCTTGTATTTGAGCAGCAACCCTACTGCATTTTTTTTTTCCAATGGACTAGGAAAATTGATGAATAATGAGTTAAAAGCTGGACTGGGTCAGGGGTTTAAGGCACAAGGAAGCCATCACCCTGAAGACAGTGGCCCCCCTAAGGGGAGGCAAGTCCCGGTTAGGACTGTTAGTCGGATCATCTCCAGACAGGGCCTCATCCGGCCCCAGAACTGGGGACAAGGTCAGGGACCTTGTTAGTTAACAGTGTGAAGTGGGAGTTTAAAGCTGTTTATTTATAACAGGCTAATCAGCCTGACAGAGAAGTACCCCAGCTCTTCTCTCTGCTCAATACATTTGATGCCTTCCAAGCCGTCTGGGCCTCTGTCTTCAGATTCTCTCAATCCTGCACCGTTCATCCATCCACAAACATGACAGAAACAAAGACGACAATGAGAAATAATTTTGCCTCTTCACCGTGACACACATCCATCAGCTTCAGCCCCAGGGTGTAAGCCTGGATGTGAGGTTTCAACTGCTCAGTGAGAGATGGAGTTTGCTGTGTTTAACCTATAAGCCACTATTAAACACACATACACACAGACCCACAGACAGAGGAAGTCCTCTCAACCTCTTGCGAATTTGGACCTTTGGGTTTTGCTCCATGCCCGGCATGTGTTAAATTTGTATTTTGAAAGCTGGACTTGACTCTCTCACTTTCTTATCTTTTTCTTTTGTCCAACATCTGCCACTTTTTCCCCTTTGTTTTCAAGGGACCAAAAGCCAGAATTAACCCACGCTGAAACATCTTTTCTAACCAGCCTTTCAGTTGCGTATAGAATGATCTCCCTGAATATCCATTCTTCTATGTTAACCAAAACAACTGAGCTGACATTGGGAAAAAATAGCTCTTGCATGGATTTTGAACAAGCAATAGGTTTCTGATTAAACTGCTTTATCATGCATGTTTAAATGAACAATATAATTATACTCAAAATTGAAACCAATTGTCAAAATGTCTATGTTTGGCTTGGAATCACTACAGCACAAATCTAGTCATAGAATTTCTCAGAAGAGTATTAAGAATAGCAAACAGGCCATGTACTGTATTATCATTTCACTGTTATTTATGTTTGCCTGAATTTGATTCAAAATCTTAGAAACCTCTTGCGTCATGACATTTTACCTGTTAAATCCTCTCATTTCACCAGAAAGTTCTAATTAGTCTTTTCTTAAAAAAAAAAAAATGAGGTTCAAGAATTAAATTTTTTTTGACATGTATGGAGATCATGAAATACATTTAAACCTTTGTAATACTTATATATTGTATAATTATGAATTCTGTAAGGGTAAATTTGGTTTTCTTTTTCCAAGTTAAATTGTATGGTATGAAGACTTAGCATTACCCATTTATCTATTGATAGAATTTTGTCAGAACTACGCCCATGATTGTAGAATTTAGTTATAATAATTAGTAAGGATAATATGAGTATGACAAGAAGTATTTCAGAAGACCTTGAAATATACTATCTTATTCAAATTGTCAATCATATAACACTTTTAACCTCATATTTCACAATAGATTGCATAATGGAAGTTCTTCACCTAGGAACTTAACAAATGCAAGGGTTTGAAATGAGCAGCCCATTCACTCAACAACAAATAAATGTTAATCAGTAAGTGTGTCTTCAGCCTCCATCTGTGTCACATAAGTAGAACTGAACAAAACAGCTCCTTCCTGATACATACAGAGAGCCCAAGCTAGAGAAGGAAGACATTGTACAAGTAAACACATAACTAAATATTGAACAAAACGCTATTAAGATAGAAGGTTCTCTGATAGAGAAAGCCAATAGAAGCTGTGGTTTCAGATGGAGGACAAGGGACAGCTCCCCTAAGGAATCGGTGTATGGTTTGCGACTTGGAGAAGAAATCGGGCAAAGAATGCAAGGAAGAGTGTGCATGGCAGAGGAACAACATGTACAGAGGTCGCAAGCAGAAAAGGGCAGCTGTATTTAGACATGGACCTTGCAATGTGTGGGGAATGCAGTAAACAAGGGGAGAACGGTACAGAGTGAGCCTAGAGAGACAGCTCTTGGAAGGCCTTGGAGGTCAGGTGTATTAGTCAGGGCTGGCTAGGCTCTGCTGCAATAACACATAAATCCAAAATCTTGGTGGCACAGCAAAATAGAGGTTTATGGTAGTTTATTCATCTCACAGGCTGAAGTGGTGGTGGTGGATGGACTCTCCATAGTCAGGGGGCTAGAGTGAGGAGAGGCACACAGAAAGCACACATGCTTTCAATTTCCTTGACCTGTAAATGGTTTTTCTCATTTCAGTATGCTTCCACTGATGAGAACTAGTGCCCAGAGCCCCACCAGGATGCAAGCGGGCTTGGAATGGCCTGTTAGTTGTGTTCTCAGTACAGACATATGATTTGGCAAGCTTCTCTACTCAGTCTCTAATCAGAGTGACATGTAAAGAACGGGACCTCATATTTTATCCTAAAAGCCATTATTCACCACTGAAACATAGTCCAACATCAATTTTTATGTGATTCTTCCAATATCAGGGTGAAGAATAAAGTAGAGGGGCTCCACGTGGCTTCTTAGGAAACCTGGGAACTATCTCTCTCTTTTTTTTTTTCACTTGTTTTAGGCAAGCAACATAGTCTTATGTTTCATCTTCTCTTTGTGTAAAATTTATAACTGATTTTGCTTGGAAATCCCACCAAGTGAGAAGTGATCTTTATCGAAGTGAGTACACCATTTCAAAATATAACCAATTAGAGAAAAAGGAGAAATTGACAAATATTAAAAGTCAAGAAACACCACAAAAATTTTACAGCTCCAATTGTAAAGGTTTAAAACAGGTTAGTAAAGAATCACACTAAAAAGCAATGCTCACAGATAAAATGTAAAGCAAAAGAACAAAATAGCATTACAATTGTAAAATACAGTCTAAAACTTTTAATAGCAGTCAATAGAATTAAATAGTAAGTGAGACACGTGTAAAAAATGCATTTATGACTTTATGTGAAAATACTTAACACGAATCCACCATAAAAATAAAGAGACAGCAAATCAGAAGACAAAATCAAGTGATATGGAGGAAGAATGGAAAGTCAAAAAGGAGAATGGGGGAAAGGGGAGTTTGATCAGCTAAGGCCGTGCCATTATACAAAGAACTTATTCCTGTGTGTAAGGGATGAAAGTCTTAAATTAAAGAGTGTCACACTGGCCATGCAGGCAAACTTTAAGACATCAGGGGAAAGGAAATCCTTAAAGCAACCATGGAGAATAAGCATATTACCCACAAGTGCATACCCACCCACTAAATCTACTCTAAGCTTTTCAGAAACGTGACAGAGGGCATAAAGCAATGAAATGATAATTTCCAAGTATGAATGAAAAATAACCACCAATTTAAGACTTTTTTTTTAGTAAAATTATCCTTCCTGGGTGAGAGCACAATCTAATCACTTTGTTTAAAGCCAAAGAGAGCCTTCCAGTTATAAAAACTTCAGTTCAGTTCAGTTCAGTTCAGTCATACAGTCGTGTCCGACTCTTTGTGACCGCATGAATCGCAGCAGCCAGGCCTCCCTGTCCATCACCAACTTCCAGATTTACCAAAAGAAGAAAATTAAAAAGACACACGGTAGCAATTACAAATAATGGGTAGGGTATAAAAACATTTTGGAGCTATACACTGTTGTTGATGATATGTAAAAACTGAATCAGTTTAGTTCAGTCACTCGGCTGTATCTGACTCTTTGCAATCCCATGAATCGTGGCACGCCAGGCCTCCCTGTCCATCACCAACTCCTGGAATTCACTCAGACTCACGTCCATCCAGTCAGTGATGACATCCAGCCATCTCATCCTCTGTCGTCCCCTTCTCCTCCTGCCCTCAATCCCTCCCAGCATCAGAGTCTTTTCCAATGAGTCAACTCTTCACATGAGGTGGCCAAAGTACTGGAGTTTCAGCTTTAGCATCACTCCTTCCAAAGAAATCCCAGGGCTGATCTCCTTCAGAATGGACCGATTGGATCTCCTTGCAGTCCAAGGGACTCTCAAGAGTCTTCTCCAACACCACGGTTGCAAAGCATCAGTTCTTTGGTGCTCAGCTTTCTTCACAGTCCAACTCTCACATCCATACATGACCACTGGAAAAACCATAGCCTTGACTAGACAGATCTTTACTATTTCTCATTTTAGTGTGTCATATTGAAACAAAGCTATGTATTCTTATTTCTCTTCCCATTTGCATAGCTCAAAATAGCTGTAGAAGTTCTATCTGTCAAGGTCTATGTCACTAGAAAGTGAAAAAGAATAAAAATGTCCAGAGACATGCTTCTTAAATTGGGTGTAGGGAAAGATAAGCATTCTAAGGAACCTGAAAACCTATTATATTTTATCACATCTATTGTAAACTAAATAATCTTCCTTCTGAATTCCTCATGTTTCACTTGCCATTTTTAGGCACTGAGATTTATAACACTGCACACACTTATGATTTATGTACAGGTGTATGTGTGTGCACATGCGTGTGCATTGTGCTCATATTTGGCAGTGAATCTTTTGTATTTAGAAGGACTATTGTACAAAACATCAGTTGCCATGTTAATATTAACTCGATATGGTATAAATCCTTTCCATCTCTACCCTCACTCCATCTTTTGGCAAACTCATTTCCATTCACCCTTCTATACTAACCACCTTCCTCCAGGCTAAAATTTTATCCAAAAGTTTACCATATAAATTGCCATCCCCACCAACTTGTATACCTCCCTGGTTCCAACCATCTCTTTCTCCTTCCTTTTACCAGGATGTCTTTCAAAAAATGACCAGTTAGCCATTAGTATCTTTATTTAAAGGTCCTTTATTTTGTTTACAATAGTGTCTAGGAAGAACAGGGCTTCCCAGGTAAAGAACCAGCTTGCCAGTGCAGGAGACAAGAGAGACATGAGTTCAGTCCCTCAGCCAGGAAGATCTGGGGATGGGCACGACAACTCATGCTAACAGCATGCAAACATTAGGAAGAATAAGTGCGCAATAGATACTAGCCATCTTTTTTTTTTTTTTCAAATGTTCAGGGATGCCACTGGTATGCCCACATGAAATCCCCTTGACCCTCCTGATTTCAGCCACAGCTACAGAGAGCAGCACTTTGCTTACACATACTTACCTCTGCTGATAGAGGTAAGTATAAATTCATTCTACATTTATATTGTCTGCCACATAAGGCAGAAGCCTGTTCAATTCAATGGGCAAGAACAGTCCAGAGGTATAAGAGAGTTATTATCCCCAGGAACAGCTCTCTTGCTAAAAAAAGAAAAAAGAAAAGAAATTCCTTTTCTCTATATTTCTACTGTTAGAAAGTGAAAGTTAGTTGCACAGTCATGTCTGACTCTTTGTGACACCATGGACTGTAGCCTGCCTGGCTCCTCTGTCCGTAGAATCCTCCAGGCAAGAGTACTGGAGAGTGTGGCCATTTCCTTCTCCAGGGGATCTTCCAGATCTAGGGATTGAAGTCGGGTCTCCTGCATTACAGGCAGATTTTTTAACCAGCCGATGAGCCATTAGGGAAGCCCACTGTCAGAGGTTTATCTGCTTAATGTTTTTTTTTCAGTTTTTTTTTCCCCAACACCTTAGCAAATTCATCAGTTATATGCTACTTTCCAAACACAACTGTCTCACCTTACCATCTTACTCAGGCTTTAGAGTATTTAACATTAATGAACCCTCCACTCTTCTTGGAGCTCCTAGCCTGAACTTAAAGCCATCACACTGTCCTGACTCTCTTTTAATCCCACTGACCATTATTCTTTAGTCATGACTGCCGTCTCCTCTTCCCCAGATCCTCTGTATTAATTGATGGACTCATCTTCTGTATAGTTCATGTTGTCTGATGCACATTCAGCATAATCTGGGATTAATTACCTAATTTGATGGCTGGGAAGCTTATGTCCAATCCCTTGTAAACATCTTCACCGGCTTGGCAAGACCTAAGGACATCAAGTACTCTGTAAAATCTCACAGAGCAGAAGGGATTTGGCAAAGAGGAAGAGGAGGCCAAGGAGACTGGAGACAATTATAAACCTCATTCATTATAAATATGCACTCTGGGGGCTGAGATTGTGAATCACAAGCCATTTAACTTCCGCTGCCAAGTGGGAGGGTGAATAGGGTGAGTCAGCCATTAAGATGAGCAAATTCAAGGGCAACAAAGACCTGAGATGATAAGAGTTAGCTTCCAACCTTAAAGATATTTCTTGAATGGTTCAAGCTTTGTATTCCCTGTAGTACATCTGTTTTGGTTGCCTTTTCCCATTACCAGAAAGAGTTGAATTTTATATCCAAAAATGATTTATTTCTCTAGAAAATGGTGTTATAACATTACTCAGTAAAGATTCTTTATAAACTAGAGTAACATCAAAACCTTTAAATGGTTAAATGTTAAGCCTCTCTCTGGTGTGGTTTGTATATGGAGAGTGTTTATTTAGCTGGCAGACAATCCGCCAAAGTGGTCAATGTGTGTACAGGCTTCACTTGGTAAACATAAAGTATAGGAATATGCTACTGAGACAAAAAAGTGCCCCAAAGAAAACATTTGTTTATTTTTGAAATGGAGATATAAATGTGTTGGCGGATAGATACTTCTGGATGCTTATACAAAACCCACTCCCATTTTCCTTCTTACAGACAGCATCTCTATTATTTTGGAGGGTGGGCAGCAATGTGATCAGATCAAAATTAATTTCTATAGATGCTAGAGCTCTAGCAGTAAGCACAGGAAACATGTTTCTGATCATTTCTATGTCTTCCTGGGAAGGTTTTGCCTTCTTATGATGAGTACCACTCTTCCTCCTCTATCTAACTCTTTTCTATCTGAATGAGAGTCACGATGGCTGGAGCTGCAGGTGCATTCATATGCCTGATCACGACCGGAGAACTGAACGCAGTTCCTTTAACCAGCTCTGGACAGGTTAGCTCTGAATGAATCTCTATCTTGTCTCATCTCTGGTTATCTAGCTTATCTGCTGTATGCAGCTAAACCCAAATCCTAAGAAATAGAGGCAAGCAATAGAATGAGAAAGACTGGAGATTTGTTCAGAAAAATTGATACCAGGGGAATATTTCATGCAAACATGGGCTCGATAAAGGACAGAAATGATATGGACCTAACAGCAGTTGAAGATATTAAGAGGAGGTGGCGACAATATACAGAAGAATGGTACAAAAAAAGATACATGACCTAGATAATCATGATGGTGTGATCACTCACCTAGAGCCAGATATTCTGGAATGTGAAGTCAAGTGAGCCTTAGGAAGCATCACTATGAACAAAGCTAGTGGAGATGATGGAATTCCAGTTGAGCTATTTCAAATCTTAAAAGATGATGTCAATATGCCAGCAAATTTGGAAAACTCTGCAGTGGCCACAGGACTGGTAAAGGTCAAATTTCATTCCAATCCCAAAGAAAGGCAATGCCAAGAAATGTTCAAACTACTGCACAGTTGCATTCATTTCACACTCTGCTCAGAATTTTCCAAGTCAGACTTCAACAGCACATGAACCATGAACTTACAGATGTTCAAGCTAGATTTAGAAAAGACAGAGGAACCAGAGATCAAATTGCCAACATCTGTTGGATCATCAAAAAAGCAAGAGAGTTCCAGAAAAACATCTACTTCTGCTTTATTGACTACTCCAAAGCCTCTGACTGTGGATCACAACAAACTGTGGAAAGTTATTAAAGAGAGGGAATACCAGACCCCCTGACCTGCATTCTGAGAAATTTGTATGCAGGTCAAGAAGCAATAGTTAGAAATGGACATGGAGCAACAGACTGGTTCCAAATTAGGAAAGGTGTACGTCAAGGCTGTATATTGTCACCTTGTTTATTTAACTTATGTACAGGGTTATGAGAAGAGCTGCAAGATTGCCAGGAGAAATATCCATAACCTCAGATATGCACATGACATCACCCTTAAGGCAGAAAACAAAGAACTAAAGAGCCTCTTGATGAAAGTGAAAGAGGAGAGTGAAAATGTTGCCTTAAAAGTCAACATTCAGAAATCTAAGATCATGGCATCTGGTCTCATCACTTAATGGCACATAGATGGGGAAACAGTGACAGACTTTATTTTGGGGGGCTCCAAAATCACTGTAGATGGTGACTGCAGCCATGAAATTAAAAGACGCTTGCTCCTTGGAAGAAGAGTTATGACCAACTGGGACAGCTTATTAAAAAGAAGAGACATTACTTTGCCAACAAATGTCCATCTAGTCAAAGCTATGGTTTTTTCCAGTAGTCATGTAAGGATGTGAGAGTGGGACTATAAAGAAAGCTGAGTGCCGAAGAATTGATGCTTTTGAACTGTGGTGTAGAAGACTCTTGAGAGTCCTTTGGACTGCAAGGAGATCCAGCCAGTCCATCCTAAAGAAATCAGTCCCAAATATTCATTGGTAGGACTGATGTTGAAACTGAAACTCCAAAACTTTGGCCACTTGATGCAAAGAACTGACTCATTTGAAAAGACCTTGATCCTTGAAAGATTGAAGGTGGGAGGAGAAGGAGCCAACAGAGGATGAGATGGTTGCATGGCATCACCGACTCAATGGACATGAGTTTGAGTAAACTCTGGGAGTTGGTGATGGGCAGGGAGGCCAGGCGTGGTGCAGTCCATGGAGTCGCAAAGTGTCGGACACAACTGAGCAACTGAACTGAACTGAAACCCAAATCCTAAATGGTGCAGATTCAAATGAGATGAGTCAAAGTGGAAAAAGCAAAGACTTGAGGTTTTCAGGCTCCTCATTTGTTTTCCGAGTTACTAGCTTGAGACCTAAGGCAAAATAGTAAATCTTCTGAACCTCCGTTTCCTCATTTGTGCACTGGTGCTTACAATACAGAGCTCATTTCTAAGGTTGTTACAAGGATGAAGCAAAGTAATGAATAGTTTCTGGTAGATAGAATTAAAATTATAATAAAATCTCAATGGAAGAAAGTTTTGGAAGTTCTCTCCAATGTATAAATATCTAGAAGATCCCATTTAAAGGTGGAGTCAAGCTATTTCTGACCCAGTCCATTTGTTTTATGCACTGCCAGCAATATCACTGTAGCGGAAAACATATTTCATGGTGTGCTGGGTGGTTGAAGCAGCACTTAGACACACATGCACTAATTCCAGGTCAGCAAGAAAGATCCAAAGCACCCTGACAAGACCCAAACTGACCCCTTTTAACTCTTGAGTAAAATGTTATTTTACTCACTGAAGAAATTCCTGCAAATGAAACTAAATCTCCAAGAGGAATAAAAATGCGAGAGAAGGGAAAAACTCTCTTCCGACAGCACTCCAAGTCTCTAGATTTTAGTTATTGTTTTCTAATAAGAATGCAGAGCGTCAAGTGTGTTTTCCATTTCCCCACAATTTCAAAATCATGATGCATATTACATGCATCCTAGTGTTCCTTTTCTGCTACCGTCTTTCTTCTTTCAGGATTGAGAGAACGCTTACATGGAATTTCCAAGATCCCAAGTATGTCTTTAACATAAGGTAAGCATAACGGGCCATGTGTTTGGGCTAGGAGTAGGAAGTGTGGGGACTTCTTTTGACTCCAAAGAACAGAAATTTAACTGTGTGACTTCAGAAGGGGGAAGACAGAGGTTACTCAGAGAGACTGAAAACAGGAAAGTAGGCTGAACTGATGTACTCTTAAACCAACTGGCTCCTCTGGGTTCCATACACTCTTCCTTGCCTCTCTCCCTGCAAAGGCTTTCATCTACTTTCTCCATCAAATAATATCCTTTGGAACAGTACAAAAAATACTAATCCCAGAATTTTGTTACCCTGACTCTGAACCCTCTTGATAGAATCATTACTATTAATATTAATATCCTTGTCTGTATCATGATGTAAAGTTCACCAAAATTTTTATACCTACTTTTTCATTCTTCAAAGTGTACTTTCTCTAGTTCTTAATTGGAACTCATCATGGTTAGACTCTAAATTAGTACATGATCTGTGAAGATTTTTCATCATGAAAATTTAATACCTAAAAAAAAAAGAAAGGCAAGGCGTAACTCTTGGACAAGATAACTTTATACAACTCTCAACAAAAGTCAAAGCCAAGTGGGACTTCCCTGTTGGTCCAAGTAGTTACCACTTCTCCTTCCAATTCAGGGAGTGTGGCTTTGGTCCCTGGTTGGAGAGCTAAGATCCCACATGTCCCAAACACATAAAAACAGAAGCAATATTATAACAATTTTAGTAAAAATTTTAAAAATAGTTTACATGAAAAAAAAAGATAAATAAAACAAAAATCTTGAAAAAAATCAAAGCCAAGTGTCTCATTTATACTCATTCCACAGTGAATTCTCATTCTTTCTGCAGTGCTCACTCTTTCACTAACACTGCCATCAACCATCACTTTTGAGTTTTCTCAAAGTAATGGTCAAAGTATTAGATGGCTTAAGGATCATGGACTTTTGTGTCTCAAACAATTGAACAGGGACTGGATGACCCCCTTTGATTCCGTTGCCATATGTCAGTGTTTCCTGTCTGTCCTGGAACGCTGCACCTTTCTCTGTATCACCCACGTCCTGCCTTTCTTTTCCTGACTTGGGAAGTATGACTTCCGTCAGCCTCTTTGGGGAATTAGCTGCCATTCTTCTGCTGATGTCTGTTTGCTTATCAACCTCCCAGGGAGGTTTTGTTCATTAGTCAGGAGGAAATGCTGATCCATAAAGCACATGTGTCCATTCTTTGCGGCAACGGCCAGTAGAGCATCAAAGATGTTCTAAACACGAGTCATAATCAAGTTGTTTCAAGTTGCCGAAGACTAGAGATGGCACATAATAGAAAAAAATAAATAAAATCACACAAACAAATGATAAGATTTTAGGAAACAAGAGCATATTTTAAAAGTCAGAACTAAATTCAGTTAAGTCTTCATCTATTTACAAAGATATAGGGGAAAATGATATCATTTGCAAAGTGATATTTTATCAGTTCAGCACCTCCTTTTACATGTTGAAAAATGACCTAAATATCTGATACATGAAAACGAATGGATTTCCTTATCATATTTTTAAGACTACAAAAGTAAACCAATAGCATAACACATACAATGAATTTTCATGTTTCATTTTCCAGAAGGGAGGATATTTTATATTATTTATATCATTTTATATTATTTATATCATTTTCTTAAAATTACAAGCAAAACATGCCCCTCTTCTTGAAAACAAGTTTGTAAGAACTGAGGCTAGATGGAAAGAAGTCACTGGGACAAACAATTATATGATTATTTCAACTCTCCAATGTCTTCAGGTGCCAGTGAAAACCATTTCTCACCATTCAATAGCCAGACAAAACAACATGGTTTATGACTTCCCACATCTCTAGGATATGTTCTTCCAATAATTCCCTTTTAAAAGCAAGTAATAAAATACCAACAGAGCGAGGAGGTATCATTCTACACTCCAGTGGGTGAGTAGAAAAGCCTACATAAGGATTTCTAACACCTTTAATTAGGCCCCCAAATAAAAAGGTTATATGAACATCTTTTGTGATGCAGCTTTGTCAATAAAAGAGAAAAAAATCATTTTCCTTATGACCTGTCTGAAGAAAGTGATTCTTCTTGGTGCCCTAGCTGCTAATTTGGGCTTACTTCATCATTGCTCTTGTCTTTGATCACTGTCCCAGTAGAATAATAACAAAAATATGATGGTATGGTCTTGTAGTGGCCAGAAAATAAAAACAAATATTTCTTGAATGCATGAGTGATTTTCAAAGGAATTAAAAGTACTCTGTTTGTCTTAGTAAGAAATATACAGATTTTAACCATAAGTGCTATACTTTATGTTGCTGCTATTCAATCGCTAAGTCGTGTCCAACTCTGTGACTCCAAAGACTGCAGCACACCAGGCTTCCCTGTCCTTCACTATTTCCCAGAGTTTGCTCAAACTCATGTTTATTGTGTCAGTGATACTATACTCTAATGCTAAGTCACTTCAATTATGTCAGACTCTTTGAGACCCCATGGATTATAGCCCACCATGTTCCTCTGTCCATGGGATTCTCCAGGCAAGAATACTGGAGTGGGTTGATATTTCCTCTTGCAGAGGATCTTCCACACCCAGGGACTAAACCCATGTCTCCTGCACTGCAGGTGGGTTTTTTAGTGTTGAGCCTCCTGGGAAGCCCTAATGGAGTTTTTTTGTTTTGTTTTGTTTTGTTTTGTTTTGAAAGTCACTGTTGTGTTGTGACTCCATGAACTATACAGTCCATGGAATTCTCTAGGCCAGAATACTGGAGTGGGTAGCTTTTCCCTTCTCTAGGGGATCTTCCCAACCTGGGAATTGAACCCAGATCTCCCAAACTGTGGGTGGATTGTTTACCAGCTGAGCCACAAGAGAAGCCCAATGGAGCCTTAGCCTCTGTTAAAATAGAAAATTATGAAAGTTAGAGTGAAACATGCCCAGTAAAACATGGCATATCTTTCCTTACTGGAACTATTTAAAACTTACATGTGATTCTATACAAGAACTGGATAAGCCAATGAAAAATATGGAAAGAGTAAATTTATTATAGTGGTGGAGTTTTTACACACACACATATTATATCTTAGTACAAAATTAAAAGAAAAATAAAAGTCTTGAGATGAGGCAGAATAAATGGACTGAGATCAGGAGTTCCAAGATTCCAGAACCTGAGAACCAAGAGACCAAACCACAGGCTCCATGCTGAAGATAAAGAAGGGAGGCCTGTGTCAAAATGGACTCAGCCGAGGCTCTCAGGTGACAGTCATTCACTCACCTCCACGTCCAGTCGTGTTTTCCTTGAATCCCAAGACTGCCATTTGGTTTTTGTCTCAGCTTGCTGGTCCTCGTCCCCATGAGGCTTCTCGTCTGCGGTAATCCTTACTGTCGTTTTTATATTCCCACTCCGAAGTAAAGGGGTTTCCTGGTGGCTCAGCAGTTTAAAATCTGCCTGCCAAAACAGGAGATGCAGGTTTGATCTCTGGGTCAGGAAGATTCCCTCAAGAAGGAAACAGCAACCCACTCCAGTGTTCTTGCCTGGGAAATCCCATGCACACAGGAGCCTGGTGGGCTATAGTTCATGGAATCGCAAAGAGTTGAACACAACTGAGTGACTAAACGACAACAACAACCCCAAGCTGCTGTACCTTTCTGGAGTAAGTCACTGTGTTGGGCAGAAGTGGCCGCTACACAGTCACACTATCCAAATCCAATGGAGCTGTCAGTCATCAATATCTGTTTATTCTCTAGCTCAGTTTCCACCATAACTCTTGTAAGTATCTTCTTCACCCTTTATGATAAGAGGCATGTGCCCTAAGAATGTGGCCTGGCAGAGGATGTTTTTTCAATTAGAAAGACTTGGGTTCAGTTTCTGATTCTTTACCTATAATCATATAAATGCTAGTAAGTTACTTTCCCTCTGAAAGCTTCAGTGTCTTTTCATAAGAAAAGGTAAGACAGCCCATTTTTTTCAGTGCTGTTCTGAGACTGAATTATAGCAGGGGTTCAGTTAAGAGTATTATTGTGTGTGTGCTGGTGCTCAGTTGCTAAGTGCATCTGACTCTGAGACCCTGTGGGCTGCAGCCCGCCAGACTCCTCTGTCCATGGAATTTTTCTAGGCAAGAATGCTGGACTGAGTTGCCATTTCCTTCTCCACGGGTTTTACCAGACTCAGGGATCCAACCAACACTTCTTGCATCTCCTGCACCAGCAGGCAAATTCTTTACCACTGTTCCATCAAAAAAAAAAAAAAAAAAGCCTCTAGTGGTATTATTTTCAAAAGACTGTAAGTCTTATAGCAGTGGGGCTACAAGTGCTGGTGGGATGAAAAGGGGTTGTCAAATTGGAAATCAGTTGTTGATATCTAGGAGTTGAATGGATGTGAGCGTGAGAAAGTGCGTGGGGTCAGAGGTACTGCAAAGTTTTCAAGCTCAGAGATACAACAGCAACATTCTTGTGCCTCTGAAGCAAATCAAACAGAAAACAAGCAAACCTCAACAACAACAACAAAAACTATGTAGCTGACTAACTAAATACGGAAATAAATTGTTGGGATTTGTGAGAGAGTGCTAGTGAGTTGTCATTTTCTTAGCTCTCCATTCCATTTTTACCCTTCATTTCTCCCACAAGGAAAAGGTGTTGGTTTCCCTGCAAGGAAAGTTGTTTAGTCTTGACCCATGTTCTTGATTTCACTTGCTCCTATGTCTACTCCTTCCTTCAAATCTCCTGTATCTCTCCGTTCTCTTTGGTTCCCCCTTTCTGCTGAGGAGCCCTGTATCTGTTTTCATTTATGCACAAATCCCTGCATTGAGAAAGTCCCTTGGTTTTTCAGTAGTAGCTACCAAATTTTCTTTTTTCACTGAAGGCTCCCAGGACTTCTTTTCAAATCCACCACATCTTCACATCCAATCATATCTTGACTTGTTGTCAATTTCCACTGTCACGACTAAACAAAACATGTGCTCTTTCAAAGCACATGTGACTTCCTTTTCCTCAAATGCATGGCTTTTGTTAATCTACATTTTCCCTGGTGTACCTCCTTAGTGTGGAACATATTTAATACAACCACCTTCTTAAAATCCTCCCCTTCCAGTTAATTCTGTATTTGTCAGTGTTTTCCCCTCCAATTTCTTTATCTCATTTAAATAAATCCCATTAGTTGTGTGGCTAAGTGGATGTGCTACAGTCCAAAACATTTTATTTTTGTGTTCTTTGACATAGAAACTTGAGCTTCACTAAGATAGAATTTTCCTTCTGTAAAATGGGGATAATTTTCATATATATATGAAAACTATTATCATATATATGAAATCATTTCTGTAAAAGGGGTATAATTTTCATATATATATATGAAAAATATATATAGAGTTGTGAGGAATAAATAAAATAACTTCCATCATAGAACTTTATACAAAGAAACTGTCTATAAATGTTAATAATATTACTGTTATCCTCTTCTTTTTTAACAGTCTTTACTGAACTTGTTCCAATATTGCCTCGGTTTTATTGTTTTGTGTTTTGGCCACAAAGCATGTGTGAACTTAGTTCCCTGATCAGAGACTGAACTTGCATCTCCTGCGTTGAAAAGCGAAGTCTTAACCACTGGACTACCACCGGGGAATCCCCGTCCTCTCTTCTCTTTTTCAATTATATTATGGAAGATTCTTGCAAAATTCCTCATTTAAGATCAAGAATACTTGGCACTATCAGGTAAAATTTTACCTCTTTTGGTGAACAGCTGGAGCTAATAATTCGGTTATGATCTTTTCAACAATATTTGCAATGTTGCCTGAAAGTTACTATAGCAGAGTAATACCTAAATTTTTCTATTTATTTAATTCAAGTAAATACATTAATAATAATTGTTTTTTTAATTACTTCAAATAAATCTCTTTGTTTAGAGATTATGATCATTAGTTCTTTTTATCATTCATCTCCTTAGATTAGGAAGAATAAAGCCTGTCCTTCTCTATAATAAATAAGGCAGAATAAAATGCTTACAGATTTCCCCTCATGGAATCTCAAATAGTACCCAAGAAAAAGTAATAAAAAGAGTCAGAGGAGCTCCCATTCAGGTTAGAATTGGTACCCAGTTGGCTCCAGATGAGCTTGAATCATTATCTTTTTAAAAAGTTTTAATTGGAGGCTAAATTTATTTATTTTAATTGGAGGCTAATTACTTTACAATACTGTATTGGTTTTGCCATACATCAACATGAATCTGCCACAGGTGTACACGTATCCCCCATCCTGATCCCCGCTCCTACTTCCCTCCCTGTACCATCCCTCTGGGTCATCCCAGTGCACCAGCCCCAAACATCCTGCATCCTGCATCAAACCTGGACTGGTGATTCATTTCATATATGATATTTTGCATGTTTCAATTGCATTCTCCCAAATCATCCCACTCTCTCCCTCTCCAACAGAGTCCAAAAGACTGTTCTGTACATCTGTGTCTCTTTTGCTGTCTCATATGCAGGGTTATCATTACCATCTTTCTAAATTCCATACATATGTGTTAGTATACTGTATTGGTGTTTTTCCTTCTGGCTTACTTCATTCTGTATAATAGGCTCCAGTTTCATCCACCTCATTAGAACTGATTCAAATGTATTCTTTTTAATGGTTGAGTAATACTCCATGATGTATATGTACCACAGCTTTCCTATCCATTCATCTGCTGATGGACATCTAGGTTGCTTCCATGTCCTGACTATTATAAACAGTGCTGCAATGAACATTGGGGTACACGTCTTTCAATTCTGGTTTCCTTGGTGTGTATGTCCAGCAGTGGAATTGCTGGGTTATAAGGCAGTTCTATTTCCAGTTTTTTGACTCATTATCTTGAGCTACCAGTCAGGAATGGAGGTTGTGGCTCACCAGCTCTGCCCCTTCAGATGTTACACAATGGAAAAGTTGCACATTCAGGCTGAGCATGCCAGAGGCAGTAGGGATAATATCACTTTGTCCAGCACTGCTTTTGAAGGTAGGGGGGCATATAGTGTAAGACCTATTGATTTTATTTATCTGAGGGATATATCTTATCAAAATAAAAATCTCAAAAAGTCTTACCTGGGTTAGATAAAGGAGATGTCCCTAAATCAATAGACTCAATGCAAATCCTCAAAGTTCTCACTTGCCTTCAAATATCATGTTATTGAAACAACTTCCTAAACTTGTTTTTTGTAGAAAAGTGAGAAGTTCATCAAGATAGCCTCTTTTGTACAGTGATAGTCTAGCACAATTTTTTTCTGAAGTGTCTCCTGACTTCACTTACTCAGCATTTTCCTCTCCTCCTTTCTTCCGAATGAACCAACTCTATACAGAAAGACACTGAGATTCAGCCTTTCAGCCTTAAAACCTCACAGACACCATCAATAACTTCCCTTTCTTCCTATAAAATACAAGCTGTATCAGTCACCAAGTCCCCTTGATTTTATAATTGAGATTCTCACATACCTTTAGTTTCATCTGTCTTTAATTTAATTCAGATTCTTTCTTATCATCTTATGACTGAAGAATAACAAAAACTTCATAACTCTCTTCCCTCTTCAATCATTCCTGGAGGAGTAATTGATCTAAAATTACCTTCCATCATCTTTGCTCTTTCAAAAACCACATATCCTTAGAATGAAAAACAGGTTGACATTCAGCATCTCTGACCAGTGGTTCCAGACTATTACAAACTCATACCTCCCACTATTCTCATGCATAAATCTAGGTTCTGTCTAATCTCTCACATAAACCTGCTTTTCGCCTTTGCATACTCCTCATACAGTACACTAAAAATGCCAGCCACTCTCCTCTCTGTCTTTTAGCTACTATTCCTTCTCCAGAACCAAATACAAATTTCATCTTTTTAATGAATTTTCTCTAATCATTCAGCCAGATTTTTTTCTTTCTATAATGTTTCAGCATTTACTTTCTGTATGTCTAGTAGATTTTTCAAGCCAATCAGTTTCATTTCTCCGTATAATCTTTAACTTCCTTGATGATAACATCTGCATCTTATACTTTTGGAATCACTCTAAGGAACTTGCATTATACTAGACATATTGTTTAAAGTAGGTTTTAAACTCCAAAGGATGATTGAGAACATTAAGATAGATTGATTACATCACAAAGATCAAATTTAGAGTCTAAATAATAAAATTCTCCCTAATCAGGGGGGCTGATGTGGGAATATAGATTATTCAAAGGAGCAGTCCAGAAGTGAAAGCACTGATATGAACTTGTCCCCGAATTGAACGCATCCTGGGAAAACTCACCTTATGTATCTCCTGAAATCCAGCTGTGTCACAGTTCCACTGATAATGGAGAGTGCAGTCATTAAGTCTTGGCCTACTCTTTGCGACTCCATGAACTGTAGCCCGCCAGGCTCCTCTGTTCATGGGTTTTCCCAAGCCAGAATACTGAAGTGGGTTGCCATTCCCTTCTCAAGGGATTCTCCCTGCCCCAGGAATCGAACCCGCATCTCCTGGATCTCCTGCACTGGCAGGCAGATTCTTTACCACTGAGGCACCTGGGAAGCCTAGAGAATGCGTATAAAAGGCAAAATGCACACCAGTTTTTACCAAATTGTCAGTATTTTTTGTACACTAAAATCACAATATATTCTGTAATTTTCTATCCAGGATTGTATTCCTCCAAAATGGTTCAGCTACTATGGAAAAGAATTTGGTAGTTTCTCAAAAAGTGAAATATAGAATTATCACATGAAACAGCAATTCTATTCCTTGTATGCACTCAAAAGAATTGGAGATAGATGTTCAAGCAAATTTATATGCATGCATGTTTTTAGTGGCACTATACACAAGAGCTAAAGGTGAAAACAAATGCCCACCGGTCAATGAATGGACCAACCAATTGGGGCATATCTATACAATGGAGTATTATTTAGCAGCAAAAATAAATGAGGTACTGAGGCATCCACTACAATGTGGATGAAACTCCAATTTTGCTACGTGAAAGAAGCCAGACACTAAAGTTTACATAGTATATGATTCAATTTACATGTAATATTTGGAACAGGTGAATCTGTAGAGACAGAAGACATATTGGTAGGTGCCAGGGTCTGGATGGGGAAGAATGAGGAGAAACTGTTAGCAGATAGCCTTTTGGAATGTTAAAAATATTTTGAAACTAGATAGAGGTGGTGATGGCATAACATCATGAATATATTAAATTCCACTAAAATGTTAATTTTAGAATTATTAATTTTGTGTTATGTGAATTTCACCTCAACAACAAAAAATTGAATTTTTATCACTTTCTAACATATTCAATATAGTTGTTGCTTTTATAATGTGTACCCATCATTACACTATGGAAGAAGAAGTAAATGGATAGAACAGTTCCCAGGCCATCATAGGATTTATAAACCTTTTGGGAGGTAAGCAAAGAAATTGGATAATGATACAAAGCATATATAATAAGATGGTATTATAGTCATCTGAGAAGTATGTGCTCACT
The DNA here is from genome assembly GCA_006408675.1 of Madoqua kirkii. Taxonomy (NCBI): domain Eukaryota; kingdom Metazoa; phylum Chordata; class Mammalia; order Artiodactyla; family Bovidae; genus Madoqua; species Madoqua kirkii. The sequence goes on from SJYC01071457.1 coordinate 25,988, forward strand.
TTGCTTCCTGGTTTTTGTAGATAGCTTTTGACTCTGGGAAAGCCATTTTATGTCCCTTCAATTTTAGAATGAGAGGGCTGAAGAAGATGGTCTTTAGACTTTCTCCTAGGTCAAAAAAGATTGGGAGATTTTAAAGATAATATTGGGGTGGTAGGGAAAATAGATATCATGGAAAGCAATATCTGAGAATATGCAAGTAGCGGTAATTCCTGGGCAATGCTTCAAAGACTGTGGGGTTGGGCATTACCCCTAGCCTAAAAGGTTGGGTTGGAAAGGTTGCTATTGTCAATGGTATGTGTGCAGAGAATATATATATACACACACACACACACATACATATTCTCAAGTTACAGCTAAATCATCCACAGATTATATTCTGTCTTAATCACCTAAAGGTGTGTTCGTCTCTGAAACTGAAAGTCAGGCATATAAAAATTCTAGGTAGCTATAATAAGATCATGAGCTACCCAGCAAAACACAAGATGTATTTGTCCTGATAATAGCTACATTTCATCACATTTAAATGGAAGTTCTCATCTGTGGATTGCATCCTGGCAATTTTGATGTCATGAACTAAAGTTAAGATGGGTAAGATTTAGGTGTGAAAGCATGGATAGGATTAATCTTTTGTACTAATTGCATATGACCAACCTCAGATCCATCAGTTATTTAATTATCAGTATAAATCACACAAAACAAACAGCCCCCTAAACAATCATTACACTAATGCCTTAAATAGGCATTTTCTCAACCTTCTGAGAGCAGAAGCATTATTTCTAAGGAGACTGAAAATGTCTGATGAATTGCTCTGGCTTTTGGTGTCCCATGGTGGTTGTGTAAGCCTGCATTCTCCAGTCCCACATGACAGACCAGAGGGCCTGGACTTTCTTCTTCAAGAACAAATATCCTTTGAAAAGTGCTCTCCCGCTCGCATTTCATCTGGTATGTAAATTACCCAACTGCAAAGCTGCTTGTCTGAGAGGGTTTTATAACCCTCCGTTGTTTATACATGTCACTGATGAGCTTCTCCGTTGCTGTTTGGCATGTTAGGCATGTTATTTGTTTGGGAGAAAAGAAATCCCCACCTCCGATTTAAGGCACCCCTGTCTTCTTCTTTCTCTAGCTGGAGGGAAGGAGCGGGAGGTGAGGAAACATGGAGGGTCGGAAGTAGATCGGAGCCATTTTCTCCCCTGGAGAGCCACTTCCTGTCAGAAGGATGTCAGCCACTGTCATTTGAATGCTCAAAAGGGGGGAAATAGTAGCTTGAAGTTTGGAAGGGATGAGCTTACACGCCTCCCAGCTCAGAAAACCATAGTTACCCCTAGTCACGATCACAATAAGCCTTCCTTACACCTCCTCAGCATCCCGCCTCCTCCAGTACGTTCACAGGTAACGCAAAGAGGCTGAAAGGCGTCTTCAAAAAAGACAGCCCCCGCCATTTCTTCTAGCTCCTTGGGTGCGGTGGCTGAAGGGACAGTTTCCAGAAAAGCAAGCAAAGATTTTTGTCCCTTTCACACCTTCTTCAGCAAATTTTCTGTGGCAGAATATTTGGGAATGGGAACAAGTACAAATGCAAAAAAAAAAAAAAGTGTTTATGAATAATGGAACATTTCAAATCCATCTGGTTTCTGAGACATTTTTTTCATTTCTCACTACAGCCAATTATATAGCATGCTTGAGTGAGAACTGGTTCTATCCTGAGGCTCATTCTGCTCTCAAATTTCTACATTGATAGTTGCTACCAACCTCTGAGGTTAGTAGCCATATGGTAGTCCAATATGGTACTTTATACTCTACTTGTTATATAGTAGGTGATATTCTGGTGAACATAAATTCACATTGTAGTAGACGCCATAAAAGGGGGACCCAGGGTAGGGAAGCTGGAGGGCCTTCCCTGATTCTGGCAGTATACAATGGTTTCCCTTTTTAGTTTAAGGATGCTGGGGGATTATTTCCATAGTTCTTCCTCTCCTTGCCTGTGCATACCCAGGGTGTCCCCAAATATACATGACAAAAGGAGAAAGGAAAAAAAAATGCTTTGGCTTTGAGGAAAGGCATTCCCTCCATGCCATTTTTCAAATAACATGCATTTGAAGACATTTTGTTATAGACTATTTCAATTTATAGATGTATTTTTCATTTGATATATTTCAAGAAATAAAAGTAGAGATAATACATGTTGAACCTTTGTGTATGTCAGTGGATAGCTTCAAAAGAGACCTTTATAAAAAATAAACAATATTATCACTCTAAAATTTTCACACCAGTAATTCTTGATCATCATTAAATATCCACTCAGTTTACAGAGTAATAAAGGCTCTCCTGCTATCTAAAGGAAAGCTTCATTCCTGGAGGGTTCACTAAAGACTGTTCATTTTTATAGATGGAAAAAAGAGGCTCTGAAAATATAAATGGCATGCTCAAAGTGGCGTGGCAAGCTAAAGCAGAGAGGAGCTCAACCCCAAATCTATGCCATCCAAGTAGGATGGATCAGCTGCTTTGCTTCTCTCCTTAATTACAAGCTCTCCAAACGCAGCCTTAAACTGAGAGAAGCAGGACCAGTTCAGACAGGTCTCATGTCAACACTGAAGTATAAATAATATTCAGCTGGTTCCATGTCTTTTGAGCTCAAACTGTGGGAGGAATATGATCATGCTTTTAACATGATGCATTTATCCTTACAACAGATGTGGGGACGGCTTAATACCTCTCAGGGAGAAAACTCTGGATTTTGCAGTCTTTATTCAATGACTGTTGCCTTTTTTGTCTTATTTCCTTCTTGTTGCCACTAAATTATAAATTTTATAATTTGAAAGTGATTGAAAACTTTCCAGTGATAAACTACACTTTATCTGTGGAAGGACTAAATACATGCTCACTAAATGAAAAAATTAGAGAAAATCACTTATTAGTATCACAAACTCTACCTTCAGTATAACTTTAGTTACCATTTGTCTAAAATGTTACTCGAAGCTGCTTGTAATATATTACCTGGAATAGCTCCCCAAACTAAGCTTAACACATGATAAAAATGTTATAAAATATTTAATAGTATATCCCAAGCCCTAGATGGCTTATCGGTATATTTTGGATTTTCTGCATGTCTTTCTCTCTGACCTTGGCAAAGATCATCTCAATTTGTTTTAGTTAATTATGTGGTTGACAGTGCTGGAGTTCAACAGGAAGACCTGTGAGATTGTAAATGGCTGTAGATTTTCATTTCTCAGTTGGCTACTAAATCTTAAGCAATATAAGATTATTTACTCGTAGCTTTATGAATCATTGAACAGTTTTTTCTGCTCAGATTTATCACAGTATTTATGTTCTTTCAATTTTAATAGTAATTTATCATATGTATATATGTAACCTAAAGTTATTTCTTTTATATTGATTGTGCTTCACATACTTCAGCTTTGCAGTTGAGAGATGCCTTTTCATTAAAAGAGATTTTTGCTAATTTTCTAATTTCAAAACTAAGGAAACTGAGATTTGTGGAGATTGGTTGAATCAAAGAGACCTCAGTTGGTGAGCTGACCTCACACCAGCTTCTCTGGCTTCTTAACTCAGTTATTTCCCTCTTCAGTGTTTTCCACAGTCTGACTTTCTGTCCATGGAACTCTCCAGGCAAGAATACTGGAGTCATTTCCAGTATCATACAGGCAATCATTTTCTTCTCCAGGGGATCTTCCTGACCCAGGTACTGAACTCTAGTCTCCTGCAGTAGAGGCAGATTCTTTACCATCTGAGCCACCAAGGAAGCCCAAATTGTAAGCCTTTGACCAGTATGGAGATTGAACTTGCAACCTTGGCCTTATTAGCACCACACTCTAACCAACTGAACTAACCGTCCAGTTGATCTGAGAATCACTGGGTAATTAGCTAGACAGATTCCTTAGCTTTCCCTGGGAATGGATTCATCAATATAGGATGAAGGCAGCTACGATCTCTAATTGTTAAAGGTGAGTATGATCTTGAATGATTTGACTGATCCTGCTGAATACAGTTAAGCTGTTCTTACATGTAACATGCGTAGTGTAGAGACCAGCACATAATAAAGCTCAGTAATGGGAGATGATTATAATGCTGTGTAAATGCTAATTCCCCTCCTGGCCTCAGTTTTAGTGGCAGCAAAAGGACTTACACAGAAAATAGGGAATGTCTTCTCACCTCCTTCTAACCTTTTAAGAAGAGTCTGTCCGGGGACCATCTGTTTGCAGAGGATTTGCTATTTCTCCTTATGCATAAATGTTAGCACAACCCTTCAATAAGGTGGCCTCCTTGAGTTTAATTCATTTAACACTCAATCACTCTAATATTAAGAAAATTTGTTAAGCTTTGCCTGCTTGGTATTTGTGGAAATTGGTGAGGGGGGAAAAAAGAGGAACAAATAGCTTTAGGCAAAACCAGGCATCTGAGAACAGATGGTATGCAAGCTTCTAGCACTGAGCATGGCTGACAAACCGTAACAGTGACCTGTTCTGATACACAGCTACTGGGGGTTTAGTGAGAATTCCCAGCAAAGCCAAAGACTTCCCTGGTGACCTCAACTTCACTTTGCAATAGCTCCACCAAGCACATCATTACTGAACGCATAATGGAATAACGACACCAACTAAAAAGTCCTTTTTAGTAAAAAAAATAAAAATAAAAATTACAGGAAATATATGGTCCCATTATGCCCTGGAGAGAAGGAATAGAAATTGAAACCATCCAAGCAGATCTGGGGCAACCCAGAGACTGTTCAAATATTTGTCTAATCTCCAAAAGAATTTTCACTAATTTGGAAAAGTGGGGAGTTGCCCAGTGTCTATGAACTCAGCCTCCGTCTTGTATCTACTTCTGGTCTCTCTTGTCCACTAAAAGTACAAAACAAGTGAAAAATAGCAATACATAAATAAATAATGTGGCCAAATAGCTCCTTTAGATCAGGGATTCAATTATTTTTCCAGTCCTAATTTAGAAACCACCAAGTTACCAATTACCAATAATTTCCATCTATTTCCACTTTGCCTTTTAATTCTATGTATCTTTCTTTAGCTATCTCTCAGATATCCCACATTGCCAGTTACATTTCTAATTCATACTTCTTTTCAAACCTGGAATACTGTGACAACTCCCCATCTGGTCTCTTTGTCTTACTTCTAGTGATCGCACCCTGTAACTGGGGAAATATTTTAAGAAACCCACCTTTCCTAACCCTAGGTAGGTCCTAGAAGACTCTGCCACCAACACCACTCCCTCAGATAACTAACTGTTACTCTAATGCATAATATTTTCTAGCTATTTCTGCCACATTAATCCCCATATAATTTTTAGCTTGCCAATAACTTTAATGGCTCAGTGTCTCTATATTTCACTGCCTGGTTTTGATCTCAGATAGCCTTGACATGCAGCAGCTTGATGCAGATTTTGGTTCCCTGGCCAGAGGTTGAAGTCAGTGCACAGCAGTGAGAGTACTGAATCCTAGGCTCTAGACCACGGGGGCCAGTGACAAGGCCGTGGCCCTCCAGCTTGGTAGAAATTAATTCCCACAAAGAGATGTAATGTGGTGAAACAAGTAAAGTGCTTGTTAGTAGGAGAACAGTATGTGTGAGTAGACACATGTGGGCGGGCTCAGAGAGGAGTTACAGACTTGCAGTAGTATGAATCACTGAATGGGAATTTTCTCCCCAGTTTCCTCCTGTTAATCATCTCGCTTTGCCTGATTCTAAGTTCATTTTTGGCTTATCTCAAGGACTGCCCCTGTGTGCACGAGCATCTCTTAGCCAAGATGGATTCTAGTGAAGAGGCCTACGGGTAGGTGGACATCACCTATGTGAGTGGTGCCCCTTCCCTTACTGAACCGTAAGTGCACTTTCTGCCCCTGTGTAGTCAGAAAGGTCTCCTTTTCCTTGAGAGTGAGAACCATGTGCTCCCTTTATCTCTAACCTGGGCAGAGCTCAGTTGCTCTCCGCCCTTGCCATCACTGTTATCTGAAAGTGTTTATGGGAAGTATCTGGGAAAAGTAAGTGTATATGGAGAACACAGGCATGCATAGCCTTGATGGAGATGCAGATCACTTTTTTTCATATTTGACATGAAGGCCAGGACAGCTGGAAGTGCAAAGAAAGAAAAAGATATTGTTGGAAAGATAACAGAAGACCAGGTCCTTTAGGGCCTTAAGGCCACAGTAAAGACTTGAGTTGTGCTGAAGGGAGATGGGAAGCCACCATCGGTTGATTTTGAGCAGAAATATTACACGGGTCCCTTGGTGCTGTGTCCAGAGTAGACTGATGGGAAACAAGGGTAGAAGATGATGGTCCCCTTATAAGACAATAGCAATAACCAGGTGATGATAATGGTGTCTTATACCAAGTGGTAGTAGCAGGTGAAAAACAATGAACTTCTAGGTATATTTTATGTATTGCGACAAAGTAAATTCTTAGCAGATTGGAAGGAGGGGATTTGAATATGTTTCCTTAAACATACAGATTGAAGGCATTACCACTTCCTGACAGCAGGAAGTGGGGAAGAAAATAAGCAAAGTCTTGGCTTTGGTTATGAAAAGTTTGGAGACCTTACTGGATATTCAAATGAGTGTGCTGAATAGGCAGCTAAAGAGACAAATAGGGACCTGAGACAATAGTCTGAAGTCTAATTGGGAGTCTTCAGCAAATTCTTTTCTAATGGTTTCTGTGGTCCTAGTGAACTAGAAATAAAGGCTATCATCTGAGTGTGTACGTGAGGAAGGGTGAGTTGTAAGTTTGAAGAAGAAAGAAAAACGACGAGAAGTCAAGTCAGTGGACCAGTGGTTTGTGCTGGGATTTCCTGTCGGTGACTTAAGTTCATGATTATGCTTTCTCTTTCAGCCATATTGAGTTCAGGCGCAAAGCAGACAGACTTCAACTTGCTGAACAGAGTTCAACTTGCCAAGACATCTATCCCAGAAGCGCTGCCCACTCCAGTGGCCTCTGATGAATGGATGCTCTCTCTCTCTTCATCTCCTGTATTCCTTTTTCCTAAATACCTTTCTATTTCTTCTACTTAAATCGTACCTATTTATAAAACCCTTCTCACATCCTACTTCCTTCCTAAAGTCATCCGCAGACTCCACCCAGCATTTCCTTATATCACTCTTGGTCTATTCTGCTTGCCATGTATTTCAAAGGTTTACTGCATCATTAATGGCAGACGAATGCAGTGGAAAACTTCTCAGTAAAAATACCTGGAATTAAAACTTGGTCATGTTCCATGTCATTTAAGAGATCTAGGAAATTCTTGTAATGTTTTTGAACTTTAATTTACTCTGTACAAAAATGAAGTTGTAAGATTTCAATGAGAACAGTTATCTGAAAATAGACTATAGATTATCCAATGCTAAATAACTGGGAGGTTGTACTCTTCTGTTTTATACTTTTCACAAATTATAGTGACAAATTTAGTTTTTCTCTCTTGAGTAGATTTTCAGGTCCTTAGAAGCAAGGATTGCACACATGTTTTTATCCCTTACTGCAACCTGCAAACAGTCTTGCAAACAGAATGAATTCAATGAAAGGAAAATTGTTAAATTGAGTTAAAGTAAAAATAAACCAGTCATTACAAGAATAAATTAGTTAATGAAAGCACATTTTTATTTTAACATACTTTTGATGAAAGAAAAAGTGTGTTTTTTTT